>JADDOH010023596.1:0-115953 GCA_016648135.1 Agrypnia vestita | reverse complement strand
TGTGATGGTTTCCATGTGACAGTACCAGAGGAAGTATCTTTATAGTTTAGGCGTCTAGCCTTTACAACTTTACCAATATTTTGTGAAGTAGAGATATACGAAATTATTTCTTCCTCTGAAAGATCAACGGATATGCCACGTACGAAACCCAGGCGGATAACATTAAAGGATGGAACGTAAGCTTTGAATTTATTATTTTGTGAGTTGCTAAAACTTGATACAAAATTGTTTGCCAAAGCTCCTGATTCAAATTCAACAGAGATTTTATATCTACCTTCTGCCTTAATACCATCTGGGCGAATGCCTTTTGTTTTTTGTTGCAAAATATGTTTACCAAAATCGATTGGGTGGATTGTACCTCGTTCTGTTCTCTGAACATAGACCAGAAAAGGGGATACTGCTGAATCAGAGTACAACAGTTGAGGATGAGGAAGAGGACCCTGAGGAGCAGAAGAAGGCTCTAAAGCTGGGATTATTGAAGGCGTAGGGGAGATAGGAGGAGACGCAACGATGGTAGAGGGCTTGGGTCTTATTTTTGAAGATCTTTTTTCAATTTTCCTTTTTTTAAAAGCTGAAAAAGAGGAATCCTCCGAGGAATCCGAGTCCTCCAAAGGAAAACGCGACATTCCTCCCATGGTAGATGGTGAAGGATGAGGATCAGGGGGATCCGGAGGATCCGGAGGTCTTAAGTCCTCCATTAAGGATGTTGAAACGGAAATTCGTTAATATGCTACAATACAACAAAATATAAACTAAATACAAAGGGAAAAAAAGGTTATAAATATCTGTTTTATCCAAAATAAGTAATTATCCAAGAGAGCAAGCACAAACACAACTGTCACTTTGCAAACTTGCAACAATACTCCTCACCTTAACATTTGACTGAATATAAAAAATATTTCCCTCTGGAATATCCACGTTTTCAAATAAACATATTATTTTTGTATATAACAAAGGAAGATACCTTTTAACAACGTGTTAAATTTTTAACTAATTTAATTTTATATCGAAAATATGATTTTGTTTAAATAGGTACCTGGGTATGTTCTGAGAATATTGTTATTGGATTTTGGCCCCAGAGGGATGATTAATTAATTAAGATAAATAGTAGAAGTCTCACAGAGACGAAGTTATTTATATGAGACACATGTATGAAAGTTTTTCTTAATTCATACGATGGCCCAGGTCTACAACCTGTCTATACAGGAAAACATTAATAAGCTCGCAGGACTATATTCCCGCCTTGATTATGAGTCGAAAATGTTCAAGCTATTATGACCAAATCAATAGTTAAGGAGATATGCGACATCAAAGTTTGCATTTTTTTTCAATATTTCTGACTTATTTTTTGTAAAACGTTGGACTATCATTACAGTAACTCATATCGATAACGAAAAATTAATTTGTTTCAATACAACTTAAATAAAATAATAAAAACCCTGAAAAAATTCCAATTGGAATTCAAAGGTTTTTATTTTTTTATTTGACTTGTATAAAAGGGAATAAATTTTTCATATTCGATGTAAGTAACTGTAATGATAGTCCAATGTTTCACAAGAAATGAGTCAGAAATATTGAAAAAAAATGCAAACTTTGATGTCGCATATCTCCCTAACAATTGATATTAGGTCATAATAGCTTGAACATTTTCGACTCATAATCAAGGCAGGAATATAGTCCTGCAAGGTTATTAATGTTTTCCAAATAACCCTGTATATGTTCCCAATCTGAGAACAAGATTTTTGGTTTATTTGAATAGACTACGCTAGAGACATCTGTAGTATTTTCTCATGAACAGTGTATTTAAATTTCGCAGCTGATGATGAAACCTCTATATATATATTTTTTTATAAATCATATAAATCTGGGCCGTAATATGGGGGCCGTCGCAAATGGAACAGTTAACTATATACATTATGACAACAAACCCTTTTAATGGACTTTTTTGTTATAATGTTTATACTTAACTGTATCATTCTTATAATTTTCACATATAACTACATTAGAAACTGAAAAAACTAAGTCGTTTATTAGCTGGTCCCAGGTAGTCTAGAAAAAATATTTGTGTACTTTTTATCTGTTCTTTTTTATCAGCTTTTTTATCGAGATTATCATTATAATAATAAAATATAATAAAATGTTTGTGAAGTTAATCGTTTCATTGATTTCACTCATAAATTATAGTAAAAATTTTCATTGCTCTATCAATAATCCACTCCCGATGGTAATCTCCGTTTCTTTTTATCAAAGAGTTCAGATTGTCGGGAATCCCATTACAGTGAAATTGGTAAATATTCGTAGTTTTAATACATGTTTACTCGTTAATTCATAACCACTTTTTTAATTCTTATTTTTACAAGTTTAATACTATTTTTCAAAACTTTTACATTATCAACCAACTCATATTTTAATGTCTGAAGTAATTATTATTAATATCTATTAACCAAATAATATAAAAATCTACCCAAATTATATTACATTAGATTTTCGATTATCCGAGTAAATGGAAAACGAATCTATACCGGATAATCAAAAACTCGAATAATATGGACTGCACAATATTGCGGCAACCGCCTAACTGCTACAATACTCTTCATTTAAAAAATTCTTTGCACTCTGTTAATCTAATTTCAATTCTCGCTTGGTTCTCACTTCTTATAAAATTTGTTCTCAAAATTATACCTTCCTGAGAAGCGGTAGTCTCATTGAAATCCAGTGACACAATATCTTTTTTTTTTTATCAATAGATAATCATATTTTTTATTGTACTTAAAAATTCTTTATAGCACCTATCTACGTGTTTACCTATTTTTTTGTTGGTAAAATTTTTAACCTCGTGGAAATGCAAGTCAGTCAAATGACCTGCTATATTTATAAAATTCATACAATAGCGGTCGGTTATTGTGATCATTTAATGTTTTCTGTGTTTCTAAATATGTTTTTATAATTAATTAAACCATAAAAAGAATTGCAAAACTAACCCGCCAAAAATTGGCCACTCTAGAACATCACATAAAATATTTTGTATTTATTTATTTTTCACCATTAATACCCAATGATTTCAGGGATCATCGTGCAAAAGTATAAAACGTTGACAGAAAAATTATATAGGTACAAACGATGAATTACGATTACAAACTAAAATATACCACCTCCAATAACTAAACGAAGGGGCGAGACAGATATTAAATTATTAGGGGAAATAGACAAAGGGTGCATTGGCAAAACAGGGAATTATGCAAATCAAATGAGGGTGATGATGACTTTTATTAAAAAATACACACTAGATATTTCTTAATTATTTTATTGCAAACTATTTTTCTGATAACCGGTCGTCTGAGTCTACAAAACGATGTTACTTGAAATTGTACAATTCCATTCCTTGAAATATGAATACGACCATATTCTAATGATCCGTAATGTTTTCAGAATCTCAAAAATTTCTCATTTGAAAGATAAAACAATATGGATCAATATTACGTTACCAAAAATAATTGTTAAAAAAAATATGTTTTTTTTTTTTTTATATATATAGGGGATGTTTTTTTGATGAAATTAATGATGTTTTATGCTTTAAAGGTTCCGACACCGGTCACCGGGCACACTATATATGTGCCTACATAAATGTACGAGTATGTATTGTGAGGTGCAAAAGCAAATACAACAATATCCAAAAAAATTTAATGCACTAACGAAGATTTCCAATTTATAATGTACTGAAATTTATAATTTTAGAATCCAGATTTTCTAGGAAACATAGCCTTTAAATATATAGGAAACATGGTTTTGTAAGGCATGATACATAAAATCTAGACGTCGGTGTATTTTCAATAAGTAATCCTTAGTTATTACATTCAAAACACTTTTAAAATTTTTGGATACTGCTGTCTTTGCTTTTATACTCCACAATATATATCGCATTATGTTGAGAATTTCCTTTAAGAGATGTAAGGATCTAGTTAAGAACTTTTTTATTACATAAATCCATATAAAAATATATATGTGATAAACCAATTATTCATTTTAAAATTTGGATTACAGATTTTTTTAGAACGATTTCTAAAAAAAAATTATTGCAGAATACTCCTTCGCTCGAGTGCATATCAGTTGCAGAAAACACAGAAGACCTAGGAATGTATTGCGGATTGCAAATAGAATGTAATATATATCCAATTGCAACCGCATTTGCAATGCGTTTGTTTTCATACGTGGCAAATCGTTAATGGCAATGATTATTATTTCTTCACTTTACATCATATAATTGTCGTCGCGAGATGATTTTCATTTGCGACAGAGATTTTGCAGTGTATTTTAAAAAGTTTTCGGTAATTTTCTTCGCATTATAATTGTTTTTAAATTAAATAAATATCAGTGTAAATCAAATAAATTGTAAAGGTGAAATTTTTCTACTCCAAGTGATTTTAAACAGTTAAGTTTACATACTCTTCCAAACCGTAGTTGTGTTGCAGTGTTAATATTGATCGGATTATCCATTAAACATACAGCCGTATACGTTATCCTTTAAGACAGTGTTGATCTTGAAAGTGTCGTTAGCTGACGCAGTTCAAACCTATATTGAGTCTAAGCGAAACATCGATACGAGCCTTTAGAAGTTTAAGCAAGCGTGAGTAATCACAAAGCCCTTTACCTTTAATCTAAATAGAACATTCTCAAAACTCGAGTAAAATGAGTGACAGTGTAGGCGAACGTCTTAAATGGTGGCAGTCGGAAACGTTGCACAAATTGATCCTGAAGCATAAAATATTCAATGGAAAAGTTGATAAATTGGAAACGGGCAGTGGTGCGTCGAATTGCAGAATCGCCGATGAAGAGATTCCGTCTAAAGTTGAACTACGTAAAATTAACTTACAGACGCCTGTCATAATAATCAAAGAAGATGAAGACGTAGATAACATAGAAATGGCTAAAATAGAAAGTTACTTCGAAAGAATCCTGACACCAGAAGGAAACGTTAAATATAAAAACTACAGAATTCTAGCTCCAGCACCGTCCGAGCTGAGGATGTACTCACCTTCTGGAGACATTCATATGACACCCAAAAAGGGAAAAATGGTTCCGAAATTCGATATCTTCCACCACTCATTATTTCCGAGAGATAAACTGCTGGCGCTTATTGATCACGATCACTTTGGGAGCGACGAATTAAAAGCTATTATCAAACCACCCGAAATGAGTCGAAGAGCATCAGAAATGATTCGAAAAACAGCAAAATCCAGCATGGATGACAGAATAGAATTTTTAAGTAGTGTCTTCTCTCCGAGCACCTCATCATTATCAGTTTTATCTGAAGATTCTGTATATTTAAACAGATACGCAACGCCTTCCCCAAATCCTGAATCTGTTAAAGACAATTTTTTCAAAACGCACAGTAACGATATTGAGGAGATGGTTGTAGATACAAAGAGATTTAACCAAACACAATGTTTCTCGCCTTGTAACGAGGTTGACCTTGGTCACAACATGAACCTCTCGGAAGAACTGAAACAAGCTGATATTTGTTCACGGTGTTACACGCCTCGACAAATGACAGATTTCGAGTACTCGTATTTTCACAGAGCGCCTTCTTCATTATTTGCTAACCTAACAAAATCTGAAAACTATTTTAAACCAGAAAACCCTCGAGAATCCAAAAAGATGATAATAAGAAGCTTTATGCATAATAACCCAATCAACAGGGCTGCTCACCGTGATAAACTGGCAAAACTGGCTTTGGCAATAGAAGAAGATTCTGAGTATGATTGTTACACCATCTTGTCATCAGCTCAGCAACTGGAAAGCAAAATAGAAAATATGCTGGATGAAGCAAAGGATCTAAGAAGCGAATTGATCGAAATCCAAGATGATATCCAAGTAAGTTTTCTCAAATATTTTTATATTAATCAAATAGTTTTCCTTGGTCTTCGTGGGTATATGACAAGGGGGCAGGGAATATAATCAATTAATCTTTTATTCCCTGACAAATTTTATTTTTGTTAAATAATTCCAATATCTTAAATAATATAATATATTGGGATTCGAATAATAGTTCATTACCACAAAATTTAGTAGAGAAAAATTATGAATGATTTCAGGAATTATTTATTTAATAATAATTATATATTTATTATTATCAATACAGTTATACATGAAGTGCAAGAATTGTATACATACCTAACATTATACCTTTCTTTAAACAAACAAAAGGGATAAAAACACATTTTTGAATAATAAACCAAAGAAAAAATTAAAATTCTGAGATAATTTTCTCTTTAAAACTTTCTTACAAACGTTTTAATTATCTATTTGTTTTGTTTTGGAGATTATAGGAAAACAGTTACCTATATTTTAATAGATCCTGTAATATTTTTAAAAACAACGATTGATTTATTTTAATATAAAGAAAATGTATAAATTATATTACATAGCATGCGCTAAATGAGAAATCAATTTATTTTATTACTCTAAATTACATAGCGACATTTTTGTAAAAAATTCACCCCGTGGGCAATGAACAATGCCGAAGAAATCCAAATCCGAAAAAATAATGTTCAAAACTTTGGAGCCCATTATCACAGTTAGGAGTGATGTCAGATAATACCTTCTTGCTCAAGTATTTTAGAAATATTTATTCAGTCAACTACCTCCACTACCGCAGAATAACCGACGAAACGATAGGTTGTATGATTATTTAAGAAATTACTGAATGTACTGATAATAGGTAGAAATACTGTGTAGAACAAGGGGTCCAACTCCGAATTTTTCTAGGACATTATTATATTATAGATTTTGGAGTATAATGGGATAATGTGAATATGCATTAATAAGTAAATATAGAAAAAATTGAATATAAAATGTAAAATATTGGTTGATATACGATTTGTAATATTAATCAATATAATATATATATACTGTTTTAAGTATCCATACTTTATATTTATATCCTCAATTCATTTATCATCAAACATAATAATTTCGTTGTCTGTCCACGTAACTTCGTGTAACGTCCGTAATTTCTTCGAATTCACGCCTAAAAAAAAGGGCGGAGATGGGGCTTAAACCCCGGGCCACCAAACTAGAACCGGCGATTAACGCATGTGGCTACGGCGCCTCTCCACAGACCGCCAAAAAGATGCTATAAATATATAGTAGTGCTTAGCAAAGACGTGAACCAATGTTCTAACATTTTTGACGGATTATAGCTAGTTAGATTTATAGTTATGCAGTATTTTTTTAAACTTATATTAGTTTGTTCTCACTATATTTCTCTCGGCATGAATTCTTCCTAGTGCGATGAGTGGCTTATTTTCTCATCGGCGTGTATCAAGATCAAGATAAATAAAATAAACAAAAATAAACGAACATAAGAAATAATAAAAATAAATAAAGTATACTCAGTATTATTGAATGTCCCGATATCATAAATAAATTTTCACTGATTGGGTTGCAAGTATAAAAAAATGTTGAAATATTTTAAAGGCGCAAACCACAACAAGAGAAAAATTTTGTAAAATAATCTAAGCTTCTTAACCCAATTTAACAAAAACCTAATTGACCTAACCCAAAATACATGGCTTTGGCAAAAATTTTGTAACTTACCGTATTTGCTAATTTTATTCTAATAATATTTAAATGTAATTACAAACATCCCATTGTATTCACTTTGTTTCTCTATTATCTAAGATTTATGTCAAGTAAGCCAATGTGAAAACGTATGGCGAACATTCAAAATTTAAAATGAATTTATTTTTTTAATACTTGCAAACCAATCAGTTCGATTTAATTTTTGAGAATCAGAGCACCTAAACTATACGGAGAATACTTGCCTTTAAAAAGTTCGAAGTTGGGTCCCAGATTCTACAATTTAGCCTGCTGCATGTACAAAAAATTAATATTATGTTTTTTCCTACCATTGAACAGTAAATATCATTATTTATTTTAATTAATTCAAAATTTTGTATAAACCGCTTGGAGTAACTTTACATCTACCGGTTTCGATACTACTGTTTTTTCGTCAGGATGGATATGTTAGGATCAAATCACAATTTACGTAGGTAATACATAAATTATGTACTATATAAAGTAATAAGTGCGTATATTATATAATGAAATTGTGTTATATTATACGCAACGAGAATAATATTTACTTATATACTTATTACTATTTGTCATTTTGCTCAAATATACATTTGTCATTTATCTAGCAAAATAGCCAACATCCTGGATATTTTGCATAGACAAAAATTTAGCGAAATGACCCGATCGCTCGTCTTTTGTCTAATCTTTTGTCTGTATAAAAAAAGAAAAGAAATACGTTTTAACGAAATACGAAATTACAAATATTCGATGCTGTTGAATCCCCAAAAACCAATTTAATATTCATGATATGAACAAAATATCAACAACTTTTTATCAATATAATTTTTTTATTCGGTCACACATTTTTTATATATATTTAACTTCCTATTGTCTGTCACAATATCTTTATGTTTATCGAATTTTTAATAAACTATTAGAATTTATCACCCCCACCACAGCTCAATTTATTTTTGACTTTCTACGATTCTCACGCCGTTGTCATATTCCAGGATGACTACAGAAAGGTGTCGACCCTGATCATCGAGGCGAAAGCCTTGAACGTGGAGATTCGCATGCTGAAATACCTAGAAGACATCATCTCTCTACTGAAGGGTGACTTGGAGGCTGTGGCGCACAAGGACTGGCCCTTTACGGGGACTATCGGTGGACGGAAACGAAATCCGAACGTCAATCTTGTTGTCTGAATATTAATTCCAAAAAATATAACTTCAGAGCCTCCATGTTCCACATGATCCACAATTCCTCGATTTTTTGCTCAATTTAGGAATGTTTCAATTATTCATTAATATACATACTAAAATAATTTTTATATTTAGTTAAGTATACTCGTACACAGCTAAACGATTACAATTTTTCATCATCGATTTTCATATATGCTGCAGATTTTTGGATTATTTTTAAAAGCTTCTTCTTCTTCAAAGAGCTAAGGTTGTTATTACGGTCGTTAGACATATTTAACTGTAATTTCGGATATTTTTTACGCAACGTATGTATTACCAAGAAGCGAATGTCGACGTTTCGTTGAATGCTTATCCAACGTCATCAGGAGGACGACCTTTACCCGCGGAGGTGGAGGTCGGACTGATTATAGGTGCTGCTTTCTAGGGCGCCTTTGGCGCCCTGTTCTAACGACACTGGTTCAACCCTTGAGAGAAGTCGCAGTAAAATCCGCCGACGGTACTAGTACATATTGCACACTGGCGACCTCTATTGTAGAAGAAGAGAACACTCCACAACAAAGTGCATACAATTTACGACCTAGAAAGCAGCACCCAGTCCGACCTCCACCTCCGCGGGTAAAGGTCGTCCTCCTGATGACGTTGGATAAGCATCCAACGAAACGTCGAGATTCGCTTCTCGGTAATATATAGGGTGCGTATAAAATATCCGAAATTACAGTTAAATTCTTCTTCTTCCTTTTAACATACCTATTTTTTTATGCTCTCCAGAGAAGAGCGCCTCGCTCTCGATCTTTAGGTCTTCCGCAAGGGCGGGTTCCGTGATGCCGATTATATAGTGCGAAAAAAGGAGTCTGGTGCTATCCATTCTCTGGACATGACCATACCGGTCCTTCTTTTGCTATCTAATCCTTCGTACGTTTCTCAGCTTCACATATCTCTTTTATTCTGGTGTTCCTCACGCAATCCCTCAGAGTCTTGCCTGCTATCATCCTCAGTGTCTTCATCCCCTCAAGCAGCCCCTCAGAGCAAACCACCAGCTTTCCAAAATTATTTTGAATAATTTGAAAATAGCAAAAAATCACATAAACACATAAACGAATGCTTAAATCGCTTAATTAATATTGTCACGAGAATCTAAAATAATAGGAAATACACATAATCGAATTCTTTCGAACAATGTAGCAGATATTAGAATGAACTCGAAATTAGACCATATTAATTAGACCTAGAACGCGACTTATTACAAAAATAAGGACTGGCGCGCGCGCGACATTGTTGTTACAAAGAGAAACAGTGTGGCAGCTCGTGTGGCCAGCGCGTGTGTACTATAGCGACAGTAAATCAATAAAGTACCTACCGGCCAGTGAGAAGTTTTTTGTGTGAACCTGAGCTATTTAAGAAACGTGCATCAGTATACGAGACTGGTTATTTAGGAATGATAATTTGTGCGAATTATGAAATTTGGTGAGAATTTCAGAACAGATTTATGTCGAATAGATTTATGTCCAGTGACTTCGTGAATTTATTCAAATAATGAATAATCGATAATTATAATAAGCAAACATAATAAATTTAAACATAAAAGTTGTCTGTCTGTCTGTCCGTATGTATGTCGTAAAGTCCGTAAATTGCTGTAATTAAAACTTAAGATAATTAGAGGGTGACACGCAGTCAGCGCGCGGCAAATGTCTCACAGTCACGCAAGGCAAGTCGTTATTATTATTTCCCGTCATATTTCACGGGTTTACAGCTATTTTACATTATTTTATTTTCCTGTTTATATTGTATATTTTAAGTATATTTTAATCTAATAAATTATAATTTTCTCATCCTTGTAACACAGAGACAGCGAAGAGGTTGTGTGTGGTCGCCTCACCGCGCCGCCTACACAGCGTCAGCGACGTAGCGAGGATGACCGCTTTAGCATTAAAATCATTCCAAATTGAGTGGCGAAAGTGTCGGGCCAGTATGGGAGCTATTGCTAATAAAACAGTCCTGGGAATGCGGTCGGTCCCACTTAGCTGTTTCATTTTCCTTCCACAACCACGACCCCGTGACAATATTTAAAAAATGATGTATTCGAAAGGATAATGATTTAAAAACTGTGAATATACGAATAAATTAAGCCTTTGTTTCTTTTTCCAGAAACGATTCTGTTTTTATCCCAACATAATTTAGCAAAGATGGCGTGCCTGCCAGCCATTTATTACCGATTAATTTTACCAAGAAACTTTGTTTATATTGACAAATTATAGCTCATCGCTGGATCGGAAACAATGTATTCCAGCCTATAATAAATTACCGTCTCGTGTAGGGTTCCTCAGACAAGGAGGTCCCGGGTCTGGTGAAGAAATACACATTGCTTACACAAAATATTAAAGAAATACTACTCGAAAAACTTGTGAGAAATTCATAATTCTAACTTAAAACGGGTGAATGGAAACTTTCATAGCGAAATAATGGAATAAATATTTTTAATACTACGATGACACAGATACATTTATTAAAAACTAGCGGTCAGTTCTTACTATTCAGATTTGATTGAGATTGCAAAAGCGCCCTTGTTTTTCGTAGGCCCTAAAGCGTAACCATCTATGGATAATATATTTCAGGCAGGGGAGGTTTTTTTATTTGACGAAAAAAAGATGAAAACTTTGAATTCGCTAAGCTCCATAACTACTACTTTAACATTTTTAACTGATAGTTAGGCAGTAAATAATTATAAAATGATGGTACTTTTACATGTTGGTTCCTAAGGAATAAGTAGGTATTTATTAATTGTATTAAAAAGTAATTTCGTAAAAAAAATCGTAAAAACATTCGAAAAAAAAAATCCAAAAAAAATTAACGGACGTTACACGAAATTATGGGAATAGACAGACAGACGCACGGGCGGAAAAGCAAACAACGAAATTATTATAATTTGGATTTTCTCTGTTACACCGTTTTGATACCGTGCATGGACATGATTTTGTTTGTCTAAACATATTCAGGTACGGATAAATACAAACATTTATTAGTCTTCTTGTTCTACAAACATTTAATAGTGCCTTCATCTATCGATAGATGGCAATCAAGTAGCAGCATCCTGATTAATCCTGTGTATGATGTATTAGATCTCTAACATTTTGGATATTGACCCACGGAGTCAAAATAAAATCTTTCTACCCAGGCATCTTTCTTTCTTTGTTCCCCTGCATAATGAGTTGTAAGAGATACATTCACATTATATATATATATATAATGTGAATGTATCTATATATTATATATATATTCACAATATACAAACATTTATTAGTCTTCTTGTTCTACAAGTGCCTTCATCTATCGATAGATGGCAATCAAGTAGCAGCATCCTGATTAATCCTGTGTAAGATGTATTAGATCTCTAACATTTTGGATATTGACCCACGGAGTCAAAATAAAATCTTTCTACCCAGGCATCTTTCTTTCTTTGTTCCCCTGCATAACCAGTTGTAAGAGATACATTCACATTGCTGAAAATGTGTAGAAGTATGCAACATTCTTTCTTTTGATAATTGTTATTAGTTCTCTTGATTTACCTAGTACTTCTTCACTGGCAATGCGATCAACCCGTGAAATCTTAGTCGATAAAGCCATATCTCAGATATCTCGAGACTTTTAATGGTGGCTTCTTTTAGCGTCCAGACCACGCCTCCGCAGAGCAGCGCGGGTATCACGTAGCGTTTTATTGCCCTCCAACGAGTGCTCAGACTTACGTATCGATTGCAGAATGTTGCACGTATAATTTTTCATACACTTTCTAATCAACACCCTGCCTTTTATTAAATTATAGTTTATTTATGTTTTCACACATTACGTTAAATTATTTTTATTGTAACGGAATGCGTAAAAGCATGTAGCGAAATTACGAGACCACAAAATGCACTGGAAATAAGTGATCCAGTAATATTTAAATATCATAATTTCGTTCGAATTCACAGCTAAAAACCGAAATTACACAGCTGGAGAAACACTCGGATCCCAAACGCGCTGATGGTAACACGGCAACTACATGACACAGCCATAAAAATATACGATATATATATAATAGTTGTGCCCGGGCGGCTTTGCACGCGTAGATTTTTAGTACACATTTTGGATCATCATAGAACTTTCGCGAACCTTCTAGAACATTCTCCTTCTAGAGCTTTCAAGAAATTTATCGAACGTACAGGAACCTTAGAACCTTATAGAACTTTCGGGAATTTTCTAGAACCTTTCTCCTTCCTTCCTTTTTTCTCTTTCCTTCTCCTTCCAGAACTTTCTAGAGCAGGTTTTTCCGGAACCTTCTAGACTCACCTGCATAGAGTGCATAGTCGGTGCGCCTATTTTGAAACAATCTGAAGCATACGCGGACTTTCCATAACAAAACAATGTGCTAGAAAGCACATTTTCGTCACCCACTCCACCCATGCACAGCCACCCCCACCAAACTCACAATTTTCGATATGACACCAAGGACTATCCACCACCATAACCGCCGGTGGGTGGTTGTGGAGAAAACTTGGCGGGAAGGGAACACGGGTTTCTTTATATAGATATATATATATATATATATATGTGTGTATGTGTGTGTGTGTGTGTGTATATACACTCGGGCCTCGTATAACACGGTTATATGGTTCCATAAAATCCTCGTGTAATACAAATCCGTGTTATACAAGGTTTGAAGTTCATACAAAATTAGGGTTTGCGTTCCAAAAAAAAAATCGAAATAGTTTATATGAATATTTATTTTTATTTTTTTAATAAAAATATATAAATTAACATATTTATTGAAAAAAAACTTTAATAACACATATAATATAATTTATTTTAATCGTAATCATGTATTTTATATATGGATATTTGTATAGTCTTCTTTATTATTCTTTTTTGTGTAGTCTTCTCTTTTTTCTTCTTTTTTAATATGTTCATATTAAGTTTATTGATGTAAAAAGCCATATATAAATAAATAAATATAATGTATCATTCATTCATCATTGCTATCACTTAGAATAATTCTTAATTTTTACTCTATTTCTTCATCGGTTGTGAGTTTTCATCATCGGAGGAGGGCTCTGAATTTCTTGTGGTTTTAGTCTTCAAAAATCGGTAATAAGCGATTGTCTGCTTTTAGCTTATAAACCATTACGTATTTCCTTATAAGGTTCCAAAATCTGTTGTAATTCCCTCTTGAATTTCGAACTTCTTTCCATTATAGGATCCTTATCAATAATTTTTTTTCTAATTTAATAGCCAATTCCAAGCCCTCATTTATAGTTTTTAATGTGAAACATGTAGCTACCTCGCTGCAACTGCTTTCTGAGTCATTAATTGTGGTAGTTTCATTCAAAGTTTCGATTAATTGAAACGAAATTGACAAGTCTTAACATGCTGAGTGAGATCATCATGGACTCATGGTATGTTCTGTCATGGTCGCAATCTACAAATCAAACATTATATAATTCATTTATTTTTCTGAAACCGTGTTATAAAAAGCGTGTTGTACAAAAAATATGCCAATTTATTCATCCGTGTTATATAAAACCGTGTTATACGAGGCCGAAGTGTATATATAATATATATATATATATATAGATATATATATGATATATATTATATATGACGAACTACTTTCTGGGGGAACCCGCGTCAAACAGTCCTGAAAAGGACTTTTAAACTCCCGACGTTTCGAACAGGTAACACTGCTCATTCTCAAGAGCCTCTTATTTTGATTCCTGCCCAAAACTGGACGAGTAAACCCGACTGTTCGGGGCAAGAGCCAGAACAAAAGTGAATTAAAATCCTTATTGGTGCCAAACATTATTGATTTTTATTTATTTGTTTAATAGCCGACTTTGGGAACGGGAAATTACTTTACTAATTGGTTTTTCTATTATTGTTGAATTTTGTGGGTTAATTTTAAAAGTTGGGTTTTTTTCATGCAGTCAAAATAAGAGGCTCTTGAGAATGAGCAGTGTTACCTGTTTGAAACGTCGGGAGTTTAAAAGTCCTTTTCAGGACTGTTTGACGCGGGTTCCCCCAGAAAGTAGTTCGTCATCTTTTATCCGCGAAAACCTTAAATATAACGATATATATATATATATATATATATATATATATATATCTATAATATATATATATCTATATATTGATTACACTTTCAGAGCAGGGCTTATATAAGACGCGAACCATTAATTTAAGAAAGTTTATTTTGCCCCGATTATTTTAAATGTTCGAGGTTACATTTCGGTAAAATGAGTTTTAATTCTTTTCATGAAACTCGATAACATAATCGAAAATAATCAGTGTAGATTTTTCAAACTCAATTTATAGAGCGTCATTAATATGTAATGTTGTCTTTATTTTAGTTTTTAAGTAAAACTTCTACCGCGCGTGCATGAGTACACACACGATTTTTTTATGTTATTCTATTTCTAAAATACATTATATATAAGTTAAAATATTGTTAATATTTGAAACAATGATTTTTTTAATTATAAATACAATATTACTTTGTATGTAACCATATGAGTTTTATTGTTAATTAGTTTGGAATACCTATCCCTTCATCAGAGCCGAATAATATTAAATAAATAAAATTTAAATAAACATTTTTTCTGTGATTTCGTTGGATATTTATTTTATTTTTTATTTATTAATAATAAACGCCCTAGTGGGCTTTTACAGTGCAAGAAAATTAAAAGGATTTTTAAATACCTAACATAAAAAAGATTTTAGAGTAAATAATTAAAAATAATAATATAAATATAACATATTTAAGATAAATGAACAGTATAAAATGTAAAAATATAAACGTAACAATATAAAACAAAATAAAATAAACAATATAAAATGAACAATATAAAATAAATGAACAATACAAATGAACAATATAAACGATGATTAGTACGCAAGCAAACAGTAATAATTAGATACCTTTAAAATAAAGATAATTAATCCAATATACAAGATTATTAAGATAAGAATATAAAATCAAAACATATTTAAAAGGGAAATGAACAGTAATTAGAGTACTTTAAATTAAATTTCTAAGGCGATGCATGCGTGTTAACGGTGAATTTAATGTATAGTTATTCCTGAGGGTTGGTGATGTCTCGTTTGTCTCGGTATATTATACGACACCATCTGAATCAGTTCACAGTAGTCCAACATACTTTTAATAATTTTAAATATGAACACTATGTAACTAACATAAATTCTGTATGATAATTTCTTTAAATGAAGTACATTCATTAAATTATCATAATTTACGCTATGTATTGGAATACGCATTTTAAAATTTATAAATCTCAAGAATTTCTGTTGTACTCTTTCTATTTTCCTAGAGTATGTGTCATAATAAGGAGACCACAAAGTTGAATTGTATTTCAATATTCTTCTTACAATGGATGTGTATAATGTAGTAAGAGAGCGGAGCAAATTAAAGTTTTTGCGGTCCTTAAGACAAATCCTAAGGATTTCATTGCTTTGTTGCAAATTTCGTTATAATGTTAAATAAAGAACATTTTTTCGTCAAAAAGCACACCCAAATCCCGAATAACCGAGAGCCTTCATAGATCAATATTGTTAATGCAGTATTGATATATGGTTTTATTTTTACTTCTATTAAAACTTATTTGTTAACATTTTTCCACATTAAGTTCACTATTGCAGCACCACGTATAAACCAGATTTATGTTATTTTGCAAAGTAATACATTCGTTTATGTTTGAGAATGCTTTATATATTTTAAGATCATCTGCAAACAGCAAAAGTTGAACTCCATAAAAAATGTCAACAAAATCATTTATAAAAAGTAAAAATAGAATAGGCCCGAGGTGGGAGCCTTGAGGTACACCACTGGATGCCTCAAATGGAAAGGATTTATAATCGTGTATTTGACGAAGATATTTCTAGAAATAAGGTTGCTTTCAATCCATTTCAATGTGTGATTGCTCATTCCCATGGCTTTTAATTTTTTTAATAATAGTTTGTGTGATACCTTATCGAATGATTAGCTAAAATCCGTATACGCCACATCCGTCTGCAAGTGATTATTCATATTCTTATTTATATACTGTTCGTATAAAACTAAGCTCGTGGGCGTTGATTTTCCGCCCTCAAATCCATGTTGTAAAAGGGATATAACTTTTTAATATCTAAAATAAAATTCTTTAAGAATACTGATTTGGACAATTTTGGAATCGCGGACTTTATTCCTACATATAGGCTGTAATTTGTTGTATCAGATTTATCTCCATTTTTGAAAATTGGAGATATACCTATAACTCATTTTTCATTTATCGGGGAATACTCCGGACTGAAAAGAAAAGTTAAATAATTTTGTTAATGCATTCGTAAGAAGGTTCCTATATTTAATTATATTTAATTTAACAGTAGTGGAGGAGCATCGTCTGGGCCTGCTGATTTTTTTAGGTCGAGTTATTTTAGCATATTGTCTACATCTTGTTCGTCGAAGTTATAGATATATAGTCGTTGTTATAGCCCCGATTTTATTGGTTAATTGATATACTGTTGGTGTATCAGTGGTAACAGTATTATTATAGACTTTCGACGAATAAATCAACCACACCTTGAGAATTGTTAGCCGTTTTACCATTATGCTGCATTGTGGTAGGAATACCTGACTATTTTATTCAAAATTTCTGAGAACTTAAAGATTGTTTGCGGCTTTATTATTACAGTTGGTACAAAGTTGTTAATGCACTTATCAAAGCAATGTTTTGATAAATATTTTATTTTATTTCGTAATTGGCAGAATTGGAATTAAATCATTTACATTACGAGTTATTTTATACTTTTTATGGGAGAGTTTTTATCATTTTTTGTAAACCATTTAGGGTACAATTCATTTTTTTTTGTTACAAGGACAAATAATTCTATCGCTTTGTTAATGATTTGGTAGAATTGATCTATTCATTGATTGATATCTTTGCCTGTCTTTAAAATTTACAATCAGCACATGATATAAAATCATTGATTTTGGAAAAGTCTGCTTTGTGAATATTTAAAACACCTCTTTCACAATTAAAGTGAGTTATTTGAATACCACGATATTTAGTGAATAAGGGTGGGTGATATTCAATTTTAAAAAACGCTCAACGGTTAAGTTCTTAGTACCCATGTCTACGTGTGCAGTTATTGGTGTGTTCAACTGTCTCATATTTTTTAAAATTATTCTTAAAAAAGTCATACAATATTTTAAATATTCCCTAATATATATATTTTTGCATTAGATATAAGTATATTAAATTTTTATTAAAAAGTTTCACGTATCTTTTTAGTTTTTTTTCTTAAAAGTCGTTATATTGTTTTCATCCCTAATATCCCCTGGTAGTTTTATATATAACTGCATACCACTGTACATGATAGAAGTTCGCGATCTTTTTTTCTTTCGTAATGGTAAACTTATTTCGTATTTTCTTTTAGTGGTCATGTTCATGTTGTGTTTTTTTTATTTTTCTTAATAATTCAAAGGTATTGTTGTATACGAGTATACGTATATAAAGTATATACAGTTGCTATGTGTGCAGTTTCCTTGTGTACAGTTATCGAAACAAAGTGATACAGCTCAGCCAAAACATCCTGGGTCCATCAAAGCTACATCATCCTTCGTATTGTGGAAAGGTAGCTTTCCATATCGATTTTCATTGTCTAATTCACACCATGTTCGATCATACAGTTAATAATTATTATTACTAAAAGTGATCAAATTTATAAAAAGCTATAATTTGGCTAGCTATTATAATTTTACAGTATCAAGCGTCTATAAAACATGGTGGTTAAATTCGCAAACAGATAAATTATCTTCCGTGATGACACAAAAATGTTCGGTATTCTTTAGTTTAATTTATTTAGATAGTTCCGCGATTTCGCGAACGGAATGAAAATGCGAATGTTTCTCAAATTATACAAAATGGTATTTTCTCTCATGAATGATATTCAAAGCGGACATTAAAAATACTACGTCTCATCAAAAGCAATAAAAAGTATTTTCATAAACTAATCTAGAATGGTGATCATAGTAGTAGTTTCACCAAAGGGCAATTTATAAAACATTAATCAAATCCATTCGCTCATATAATTTGACATATCTATCTATTATCTTTTATGTTACGTTATTGCTCGTAATTTTAAATTCATTACGCTAATATCAATTTATTACCTATTTTTGATTGAGTACATGTAATTGTATCAGTTTTTTAAAAGTACAGGAAACATATCCATTAGTACATAAAAATTCTTTTTTAAAATTTTTAATTAACTAAAAACTTTGTATACACAACATTAAATACTTTAGTGTGCCGATTTCGACACCGCTGTATTTTCGTCAGAACGGACGCAAACTAATTATCCATTACTTATTTTGGTAAACAAGTTAATTTTTGAGCGTGGGAAAAAGGGCGTCGCTACAGTAATGGTGGGGGTACAGGAGATTGACAAGAAGACACTGAAATGGGGAATATATCAAATAATGGGTTCTTCTTATTTGTGTTTCCTGGGGTATTATACCGTATTTTTACGACCTTTCTGTCTGACGTTTCAGATCTCATTGCAGGGTTCATCATCAGAACTGATATGCTGACGTCATAAAGCTGGCTGAAGTGATCACTTTACACAAGTTGCATATATGTATGTTCTGCGTTGGCTGGGAAATTCTGCCGTGTATATCCGACTTTTCGGATCCCATTGCAGGGTCCATCATAAGGGCTGATGTGTTGTCACATATCGGCCAGAGAGGTCGGATATACACGGCAGATTATCCCAGAAAACTTCACGCAGAAGATTGTGAATGGCCGTGAAAACCTGAGAACATGCATATATGTTATTTATATATCACGCTTCACGTTTTAATTTGTATAACGCTAATATCGTGGTTGAAATTTGTCGTCTTGTACACAGATGTCGCTTCTGATAATGAGATATCTGTTTTTGACTAGAGTAAAAAGTAATAATATTTTTTATGTTTGTATGACACTCATCCGAATTATTTACATATTAGCAGTAATTCGTGACGGTACTCTTACATATCGGTTGCTATTTATTTATTATAAAAAAACACAAGAAATACAAGACAAGAAAAGAAAAAGAAGAAAAAAAAGTATATAAATGAAGTTACGGGCATTACAAGAATTTATTACGGACAGACAGACAACGAAATTATTATAATTGTGATTATACACTGGAATACGTCAGAAAATTATTTCTATTATGAACTCCTTTTTAAACCAGTTTTTATAAACACAATTTAAAAAAATTGAACATACTCAAAAATATTGTAGATAGGCTAAGTTTGGAAGTTTTTGCAACTCATTTTAATTATATATTCTAAAGTAAAAAACATTTTCGGTCTCGTAAACATGCTCAAAAATGTTTGAACAAATTATGATTGTCTCCGCAGTTTTTAATTAGATATCATAAAGTTTACAATCGTTTGAAATCAGCGCCGTATCCCGGTGGAGATTTGACATTCAATTAAAGTTTGTTAATTTCAGTCCAACTTGTGAGGTTTATTTTGAATGCAGAGAAAATCCAGGCGATATTATTTTTTTACGTCACACGACAACCAAAACAAAGCGCTTCCTTTCGCACGCAAACCCGCGATTAGCGAGCGGAGAAAGGAAAATTGTTAAATAAGTTTAAAAAATATTCTGCTTCTACTTTCAAAGTAAACCGCGTTTCATAAGACAGAGAACAGTGTGACTAAATGTTTTTACATCGGTTGGGTGCCTTTTGACGATATAAAAAAACTAGAACAGGTATTTATTTATATATACATAGCAAGGTAGGCAGTTGCTGAGAGACTTTTTACATACTATCTGAAGCCTGTGTTTATTTAGTAATGTATAAAAAAAGTAGTATGAAAAAAATGTATGTATAATAATTTCGTTATTTGTCTTCTGTCCGCGATGTCTGTAACTTGCTGGAATAAAAACTTTAGATAGTTAAAGTTAGAAAGGATAGCTGGACCTCGTCATCCCAGGAGGCGTTTTTTGTACCACAGATCTAATTAAAGAAGAATAAGATAGAGTGTGACACGTAATCAACGGGCGGCTCAGAAAACACACAAGGGTCGCCCCACCAAATTACACGGTCTTGACATTTTTATATTATTTTTTTAATAATATTTGTTTGTGGGTTTAAACGATGAAAGTCAATTTTAAAAACAATCAATTTTCTATTCACGAATTTTCAGCTTCAATATTCTGCAGTTTTTTAATTTTATTTTTAATTTAGATAGACTTAAAAAACAAGGGTTTTTATTTCCATATGTATGATTATGGAGTTTTATAAACTTATTTTATTTTATTTTATTCGGTCATCCAACAGGGAGGCACAATCGCTTGGTAAGATGAAATACAAAAAAATAGTTAAATGTTTCCCATAATTAAAGGATCACACAAATAGGGCATGACCATAAATAAGTCAATTTGACTTATTTTTATCTCTGAAACAATAAATTCTGCAGTTATTATGTCCCATGATTTTTCACGACTAGTTTTTTTTTAATAATAAAACCGAATACCTTCAACTGTCAGGACGTTAAAAAACTTATTTAAAAGGAGGAACATGTTACGATTTCTGTAATTAGTCGAATCTGCGAATGCCGGAGATATCCAAAAATATAAACGTTAATTATATACGCTTGTGTTTTTTTTTATGGAAATCGATACAAAGAAGATAATGAAGCTTCAAATCAGTACCTAATGGTGGTACTAAATATATAAACTTTATATATTTAGCAAAATAGCAAAACGATCTCATTTCTTTTTCCAAATTTACGTTAATTACTCTCGATGGCAGCCTCATTATACGATGACGTATGTAACTACGTCTGTATGTATAATTTAAAAAACAAAAAAGCACGTGGTGCCCGTGGTGGCTACCGTCCTGACCCAGGAGGGGAAGGGGGGTCGGCATATAAGGACGTGCGCGCACGGGCGCGCTCTCTTCTTCTTCCCGTCTACGATAGTATAAGGTCACGTAGCTAGTGTCTGTCCGCAACGCTATTTATACAATGAAGTAGAACAATATTTATTACCGCCTGTTCTTTCACTAATCAAACCCCGTATTTCCAATGTGAGAATACACCACAAAAAGTAGAAAAATAAAACCTGAGAAGACACTTATGAATTATATCTCTTTTCAAAACATTTTTCCGACGCTTGAATTTTTTCCGTTAGCGACCAAAAAAACAAAACCCTCTCCACTACGCGACTCCCTGCTCTACCCGAATAGATTGACAAAAATGCTGTATTTAAGTTAGTTATTAATTATATCTGACGATGAGGGGGACTGTTCCTCTCAAAACTGTACTAGTGATAACTCAAATAGTGGGTGTGTAACACGATGCTTAAATCTTCATATAAGGACGTGCGCGCACGGGCGCGCTCTCTTCTTCTTCCCGTCTACGATAGTATAAGGTCACGTAGCTAGTGTCTGTCCGCAACGCTATTTATACAATGAAGTAGAACAATATTTATTACCGCCTGTTCTTTCACTAATCAAACCCCGTATTTCCAATGTGAGAATACACCACAAAAAGTAGAAAAATAAAACCTGAGAAGACACTTATGAATTATATCTCTTTTCAAAACATTTTTCCGACCCTTGAATTTTTTCCGTTAGCGACCAAAAAAACAAAACCCTCTCCACTACGCGACTCCCTGCTCTACCCGAATAGATTGACAAAAATGCTGTATTTAAGTTAGTTATTAATTATATCTGACGATGAGGGGGACTGTTCCTCTCAAAACTGTACTAGTGATAACTCAAATAGTGGGTGTGTAACACGATGCTTAAATCTTCATATAAGGACGTGCGCGCACGGGCGCGCTCTCTTCTTCTTCCCGTCTACGATAGTATAAGGTCACGTAGCTAGTGTCTGTCCGCAACGCTATTTATACAATGAAGTAGAACAATATTTATTACCGCCTGTTCTTTCACTAATCAAACCCCGTATTTCCAATGTGAGAATACACCACAAAAAGTAGAAAAATAAAACCTGAGAAGACACTTATGAATTATATCTCTTTTCAAAACATTTTTTCGACTCTTGAATTTTTTCCGTTAGCGACCAAAAATACAAAACCCTCTCCACTACGCGACTCCCTGCCCTACCCGAATAGATGGACAAAAATGCTGTATTTAAGTTAGTTATTAATTATATCTGACGATGAGGGGGACTGTTCCTCTCAAAACTGTACTAGTGATAACTCAAATAGTGGGTGTGTAACACGATGCTTAAATCTTCATCTTTTTGTCTCCTTGTCTCATCCCATTTTAGATTGAGTCTCCTAATCATCTGCGCTAAGACGGTCTATCTTGGGTTGTCGGATCGGATGGTTTTGCTATGCTGGTCCACCATGTCAAAGGGAAGTGACCTCTTCCTTTTTTATTTCCGGGAGAGCCAGCGCTTTATAAACTACGTGTCCGTCGTCTCTTCTCCACTCGTGTCCGTACCACCTTAGGCGACTTCAGCTTTTCGGGAAGAGGGGCTACCTTAAAACTGTCTAGTACATGTTCGTTACGAATCCTGTCCATTCTCGTAACCCCGCCTGACCATCTAAACATTTTCATTTCTGCCCCGTGTAGCTTCTGAACATGCGTTTCCTTTACCGTTCAAAAATTGTATTAAAAATTTTTAAATAATAATTTTTAGGCGTATTCTAGTGTAAATGTTAAATATTTCGGAAGAATATCGTATATACATTAAGAATAATACCTATCGCTTAATATTCCATAAAAAAATCCACTTGAAAAATGTAGAAGAATCGTTACCAGTTGTGAAATCTATGCATGCAAATACACGTTTTTTATGTAAACAGCTTCGTATCTGTGAGACTTTTTATATTTATCTTAATTAAAAATTATTTTTTAAATTAAAATGTTGGACCACGAGATTACTGCCAGCCAAATCATTCAACAAAATTTTAATTTTTGTAATAATAAAAATACGACTTGGTCTCTTTCAGCACGCATCGCTTTCAGTCCCTGTTGATTTTTTCAGTACAGTTATGAAACTATTGGAGCAGTGTTTCATGCCTCAACAAAGTTTTAGTTTGGTGCAGGAGCTAACGTGCAGAAACTTGGCTTAATTCTTCCCAGCGGTAGCTGCCTATCGATTGCTCCCTAAGCCCAGGAAGAACGGCGATCTTCTTCGCCAGTTCGCTTTTGAAACTTCGGCCGAAAGGTAGCCCTTACTATGAACGTCCACAGTGCAAGATACAATTGATTAGTTTTATAAATTCCGAAATGAAGTTGGCCCGTGAGTAGCTATCCATTATTTTATGCACTATTATGATATAATTTTGATAAAATACTAAGAAATAAGTAAGTGAATATATAATTTGTTGTCAATTTCAATATAAAAAATGTAATTATTAATTTATTTTAAATTCAGTAATTTTTAAATTAATAATTCTATTTTCGTAACATCTCCTATAGACAGGTTGACAGTTATATATATGTACTTATATTATAATCATATTGACAATAGCTCTAAAGAATTGATTTATTATATTAAAGAACACGTCCCGGTAGCAGCCAAATATTTTTTCGTTGATTTAATTTTTCTGTTGTCTTTTTTAATTGATTAATTAATTTGGCTTTTTAATTGTATTCTTATCAAACCACTGGCACAGTATACTTAATCTTTTGCTAACTCTTGCTTTTTATGTATGATAGAAACCATAAAACCTTTGAAAATCTCTGGTAATAAAATGTCCGAAGTATACTATGTAATTTCAAATTATTTTACAATCAGTTATTGTCTCATTCTTCTTAATTATTCCTTTCTACCATATTTCTATTACATTTAATGAATTTATTTCAAATAGACGTCCATGTCAAAAATTATAGGTTTTATGTGTATTAAAAGCCGTTTATTTTCATGAATTACAAAAATTAAGTTCAGAATGAAATTATATAATTTGAATTTACGAAGAAGTGACAACTTGGGTTAAAGTTTTCCGGGATATTCTGCCACGTGTATACGAATATCTGAATCCCCTTGGAGGGTTCATCATCAGTGTCGATTTTATAATAAATATTGCAAGGCAATATTTAACCACAACTTCAACACTTACAAAAACAGACCTGATGATGGACCCAGCAATCGGATCCGCAACGTCGACCTGAAAGGTCCATACATACACATAGCATAGTCTATACACATAGCAGAATATCCCAGAAATATCTAGCCAGAATATTCTGAAATGAGAACATTCCTAATTTGTTCAAAATCTAAAATTAGTTGGGCTGGTCGTGGAAGTTGAGTTTTATTATTTTATTATATTACTTATATATTTTAATGTATTACATATACAATTACCTGTAAAATGACTTTTAATATTACTCTAATATTAATTTATAAAAAGGAAGCGTTATCAAACTTGACACTATACTTATCCTTAGGTTTTCACGGCCGTTCATAATCATCTGGGATAATATGCCGTGTTCATACGAAATTACTGGCCAACTTTTCGGATCCCATTGCAGAGTCCATCATCGGCTTGTAAAACCGTGTCGAAAGCTTTCGACATTCGACACTGTATTTTTTTTAAATAGTGATGCGAAGACGGAATACGTATCACATCAATATTCTTACTATTTTCAAACTAAGCTAAACGCTTGTGCTATGAAAATAAGACTTACTTGCAAGTCTTGTGCTATGAAAATAAGACTTACTTGCAAGTCTGGCGTGAGGTTCGAACCTGCGACTTTTGGATCATGAGGCGAGTGTCCTAACCACAAGACCAACAAGCTACTCTGAATTACTATTGTAAGCTGATACTCAACCACAATATTTACACACAACAACGCCCCGTAAGTGATGTAATTTAAATCCTTCACAATACAACATGACGAAAAAGCAAGGGGTCCTCTAGTGACCCGGTACTCTGATCGACACCAGTTAAAAGTAAAAATAAAGTCACAATCACACATCAGCCTTGACTATAGACTATACCTAATCATCCGTTTCCGAAAAATGAGGTATTTATTTATTTATGAATGTTTTAAGATTACTTACTTACGCACTTAAGAAGCTATACTTATAAAAATACGTAATTTATTTTTTCTGCTAAGTTACTCTATGGGAGAATAGAATAGTTAGCTACAAATAAAAAAAATGTAACAATATTGTTATATGTAACACTATTAATGTAATGAATGGGTAAATGTTAGATAATAAGGCGTTAAGAGTTAAGGTTGTTATTACGGTCGTTAGACATATTTGTGCGACCTCCACCTCCGCGGGTAAAGGTCGTCCTCCTGATGACGTTGGATAAGTATCCAACGAAACGTCGAGATTCGCTTCTCGGTAATACATACGGTACGTATAAAATATCCGAAATAACAGTTAAATAAGGCGTGTGTTAATAAGATAGTTTTTTTATTAAGAATATTTTTTTAATTATATTAATAGTTTATTAACGTAAGAAATCGGAAGAGCACAAATTCTTCACATTATAAAATCTACCAAGGTCAATATTTCACTGATATTTCGAGCCTCCTTTGTATTGCTGTAACATAATTTGAAGCATTATATGATCCGTAATCGTTCAAACCGTAAACTTTGTCGATATGTAAAATAACCCGTACGAAAAACCATTACAGAAAATTAATATTAGGTCCTTACATATGAAATTGGCGTTTTGCCGTACTGGCAAATTTGATCTCAAATATCTTCTCTTTGGTTAGGAATTCCAAATCCAAATTTATACAGCTATTTACTTATGTATTTGTGTTTTGAAAATTATAATTCATTTGTTTTTTCCTCAATTGTTTTTTTCTTTGCGTCACTCAGTTTACAAAATGAAAAACTTGAAATATCGCGTTATTTACGAGTACGAGTTCCACCGTGGCACCAGTGCTGCAGAAATGGCTCGAAGGATTAATGATGTGTATGGCGACGGTGCCGCAAAAGAAAACACAGTGCGTTTTTGGTTCCAACGTTTTCGTTCTGGAAATTTCGACCTGCAGAACAAGCCCCGTGGACGGCCGGAGACCAAAGTTGATAATGAAGAATTGAAGGCTATTGTGGAAGCGGATCCATCGCAAACCACATCCGAGTTAGCTGCAGGCTGCGGTGTTAGTGATAAAACTGTTTTAATCCACTTGAAGCAAATTGGTAAGGTGAAAAAGCTTGAAAGGTGGGTACCTCACGAATTGAGTGAAGCAAATCAACAAACGCGCGTTGACTGCTGCGTTGCATTACTCAACCGGCACAATAATGAAGGGATTTTAAATCGAATCATTACCTGTGATGAAAAGTGGATCCTGTACGATAATCGGAAGCGCTCATCGCAATGGCTGAACCCTGCCGAACCAGCCAAACCATGCCCCAAGCGAAAATTGACTCCAAAAAAGTTACTTGTGAGCGTTTGGTGGACTAGTGCTGGTGTCGTTCACTACAGCTTTCTTAAATCTGGCCAGACGATTACGGCAGATGTCTATTGTCAGCAACTGCAAACCATGATGGAAAAGCTAGCTGCTAAACAACCGAGGCTGGTTAATCGCTCTAGGCCACTGCTGCTTCATGATAACGCTAGACCACACACTGCACAACAGACGGCTACCAAATTAGAGGAGCTTCAATTGGAATGTCTAAGACATCCACCGTACTCTCCGGACCTTGCCCCAACAGATTACCATTTTTTTCGAAATTTGGATAACTTCTTGCAAAGGAAAAAATTCAACTCCGATGGGGCCGTTCAAACCGCCTTCAAAGATTTTATTGATTCCCGTCCGAATGGTTTTTTTAGTAAAGGGATCGATGAACTACCTACTACGATGGCAAAAGTGCATAGATAGCAATGGTACATACTTTGATTAAATAAATATATTATATTAAAAAAAAATCGGCTTTATGTTCCTCCCATACTAAACGTCAATTTCATATGTAAGGACCTAATATTATTTTCCAACGAAAATTATCGTAAGTGTTATATACGATAGTATACTTCGTAAAAAATATGTGATTGTTTGAGATACGATAAAATACGTCCGAAAAAAACGTTATTTGTTACAAAATATTTTTTTTTCTTTCTTGGAAATAAAGATATAATTAAATACATATGAAATACACAAAAAACTAAAAATCGATGATTTGAGGGTTACGATATTATACGTAGGAGCTGTCGATATGTGAACTAACACATGATCGATAATAGTTATATAATAGTTAATAAACTACTATAATTTAAAAATTATAGTAGTTCTGTAAGTGTAAGTGACTGAACTACTATAATTTAAAAATTATAGTAGTTCAATCACTTACAGTTATTCATAACAATTTTTTTGCACTGTAATTTAAATTCTTTTATTTTGATTGTCTTTGGTAGGTGGTCTATGATTTGGAGTTTTTTGTACATTTTTAATAGTTTTAATGAAAGACGTTCACTAATTTCAATTTATTTTTAAAATATTTGAACTATAATCATTGTTTAATTTTTAAAATTTGTACCAAAATATTATAATTTATTTTCCGATTCCCTGATTCTAATTAAAGTCGATTAAATTTTTTTGTTATTTTTCCTTCCGTATTTCACATTCATAAAAAATAATAAAGAGTATTTGATATTGTTCACAACACGAACAGCCGGGAATCAAGAGATGAGTATTAGGTGTTGTAGGAGAATAAAACGAGAATGGGGATTTGGAGCGGTATACGGAAAGAAAGAACTGTATTTTAAGGGATAAAAAAATAAGAAACGTAGATGAAATAGCTGAAATCACCACTAAGAGAGTGTTCCCTCTCTAGTTCTAGTTCACTATAGTGTTTTTCACTCACACAACACATTTATATACATATACACCACACCATCCAAGTGGGCTACAAATAATGTATTTTACAATATGCCATATTTATACATGCAGATAATTAATTATCTTAAATTGAAAATATTTCTTTGATATTATGTGGCGCATGTTGTTATGATGATTTTGTAATTTATTCGTTTGTAATGTAAAAAAATCTATGCATGAACTGTATTGCATCAATAAATAAAAAATATTTTTTTATTTATACAAAGAAATCACTGTAAGACTTCTTACTATTGTTTCAAAGATACTATAGCTTTGCAAGTTCCCTCGAAATTCTACAATTTGGTCAATTAATCTAGATTTCAAATGTTAGACTGTTGGTAGACTTCAACTCACATGTCTCTGTAGCAATATCGGAAGAAACTCAGAATCAAATAATAAAACGTTGTTTCATATCTCAAAACAAAATGGGATAAAATATTTATATTTCCAGCGAAAAAATTCAATACCCGCTGAAGTATTCGCGAAAAGAAATCACAGGTGCTCTTCGTCTGGTCCCTGGAGAAGTTCTGTCAGTCGCCATCTTCCTTCTCCCGAAGATAAATCAAATATTTCAGTTAATACAGCCTGCTACACCTCCTGGTAGGGGAACTTCTGAAATGTGTATAGATTTTTTACGTGGGAAATGCCGTTAAACTTGCGAGCAAAGTCACGTGGTAACGGGTGGAAATTTCGCGAAATTGAATTGTAAATGTGTTATATTGTGTAAGATGGAGGTTGGGTATTTATTGTTTGATATACCAGCATATGTGGGGTAGATGGTGTACCCCGGAAGGAAATGGATTCCATGTTCAATTTCATAAAATATACTTTTAACAAAAAAAAACCGTAGAAAGTGATAATTACCTTATGGATATGTTAGATTAAATAAACCACTTCTTAAATTCAAGAATAAATATTCTTCACAACATTGGATTTAGCCATCGGTTTGACAATTTATAGAGCCAAAAGTAAAAATTTATAATAATTAATTAATAATAGAGTAAATGTATTCAATATCTTTTTAATTTTTAGCTTATAGTTTTTTTCTTTCATAAAAATAAATATACATATATATTTTTTCATATATATACGTTTTTAAGCTTCAACAGGCCAGGAGGCCCAATTACAGAAGCCACATACATCACAAAACACCCAGGCTTGAGTAAACCACGTATGTAGATGAAATTGTGACCTCGCCGGGAATCGAACCCGGAACCCTCGGTGTGGGAAGCTAGTGTCATACCCACAGCGCTACGAGGGCCGCCGTTATTAAGATGTATTTTTCCTACAAATTATATGTTTTCTCTCTCTTTTTCTTGCTCTTACTCTTTATGTATATATGTGAACTTTTTTATATTTATTGTTAGTGCCCTTTTTAAAATGTTAAGTGTGTTTATTGTTAGAATTTTTAAATGAAATAAAACACACAAAGAATGTTTATTACAATAAATAGTCAGTAAAAATGTAATAGCTAGAAACGCACATGTAGAACTGAGCGGATTAACAGCAAATAGAGTACTCAGAGCATATCGTAGACCCCGAATTCGAAAAAAAATGTTAGTTTTAAATACGCCCTAACGAAGCTTGAACTGAGTGAAACTGCGGTTGACGTAGTATTTAATAAAATTCTCGATTTTATACAAATGGAATGTATTTTTTTAATCTAAAAATCTAAATTTTACTAACAAATATACATTTTGCTTACAATATTTTAATGAAAACACATTTCATTACGATGTTTCAATTTTGAAACACAGTTGTTTGGTAATTAAATTAATGAAGTTCAATGAAAAGCAATCTTATTTCTTCTTCTTCTTCTTTTCAATCAAGGGATTGGTTTGCAGTAAAGCACATCTCCTTCTGCATTCCGCTCCGTTTCCGGCCGATCCTCTTCAGCTCTGTGTAGGAGGCACAATTCATATCTTGGCACACTTGTTCAAGATATTCACGGCGAGGGCGCCCTCTGGCAATCTTTTCCTCTACCATTCCCTCCAATATAGTTGCCTCATCCATTTTGCACGCCTTTTCGAGGTGGTATTCTTCATGTGCCTGGTTTCATCGATCCTGCTGAGAACCTCTTCATTCGTTATGTGGTCTCTCCAGGAAATTCCTAGGGCACGTCTATAGGTCAACATCTCGAAGGCTTCTAATCGTTTTTTTTCTCTGTCACCAATGCACAATGTCTCACATGCATACAGCATAAGTTTTTATTAATTGCTCGTGGGGCTTTAGGTTTCGAAAATCTTTGATTTTTTGTTAAACGCAAGTTTTGCTTGGTGGATGCGACTGTCAACCTCTCTTTTTGTACGGCCATCTAATGTGGTTTTACTCCCAAGATAGACAAACTCTTTTGCATTCTTAATTGCAGCTCCTGACCTTAGTATCTTCATTTGTTGTTCGTCTCTGCCTATGTTTATCAATTTTGTTTTATCCTTGTTTATTCTCATGTTCAACTTAGTATTTAGAATATTCTCCATAGTTTCCAAGGCCTCTTTTAGTTCATCCTCGCTTTTTGCGATTATAGAGCAATGTCGTTTGCAACCTTATCCTATTAATTTTTTGGCTGTGAATTTAAACGTCTCTTCTGTGGCCCATTTCTTCTCTTACTTTGTATATCGCACTATCTATAACATTATTTATACCACTTATTATTCCCTAGATGATGAGTTGGTTTAGACTATTTTTTGGTCTATACTCTACTAATATGCTTAAGACACTCAAGTTTATATATATAACTCAATGCTGAAGCAGCTACATTGGATTCGCCTGCCGAAGCGGATAAACTCTGTCTGATGGTGAACAAAAGTCTTCAAAGAAAATCACCACAATATTTGATCGACTTCTGGGATAAACGCAGAATGTTTCGCTGGGAGTTGTATGAAATATGAACAAATTTTCTGATTTAATTGAGTGTCCTGTCCTGATTTCAAAAATGTCGCAAAATAATCGGGCACTCTTATATTAAACGAGTAATTCCAATTTAAAAATCATAATGATTTACTTAGTAAGTTTGACAGATCATCGATTTTATCTATACGATATGCGGACTATAGACAACGCGATATTTTATTAAAAGATAAAAGTAGGTACTATAAGGCAATAAAACATTATGCTGAATTACACACACGGTTTTAATTGAACAAGTAATTCTATTGAAGAAGGTTTTCACGAAATATTTAATAAATTATGCACTCATCTACAAAATAAAAGTATCGTAACACAACGTGACCTAAAAATAAATTAGCAATAAAATTAAACAACCAAACCTAACCTAACCTATAAATAAATTAGAAATAAAATTAAACAACCAAACCTGACCAAACCTAAGCTAACCTATTAATAAATTAGAAATAAAATTAAACAACCAAACCTTACCTAACCTAACCTTAACTATAAAAAAATAGCAATAAAATTAAACAAGTAAACCAAACCTAACCTAACCTATAAATAAATTTGTAATAAAATTTAACAACCAAACCTAACCTATAAATAAATTTGTAATAAAATTAAACAAAGAAACCTAACCAAATCTATAAATAAATTTGTAATAAAATAAAACAACCAAACCTTACTTAATCTAACCATTTTTCAATTTTGGAAAATCATTGTTTTAACTTTTTTTTAATAAAGGCACTCACTTCAAATGAAACCTTGTACAAAAAATTTGCGAATTTGTTAATATTTCATACAGCTCCCAACGCCACATTCTGCATTACGCCCGCTGGTAGTACCAAGGAGACCTGGAGCCACCAAGTTTGGGGAACGTGCTTTTAGCTTTACGGGCCCAGCTATGTGTAATCAGCTGCCTCCAGTGTTGCAATCTATGAAGAACCAGGAACTCTTCCAGAAGTGTCTAAAAACTCATTTTTTCGGGATGTCGCACCTGTAAAGCGCCCTTGAAGCGTCTCTTATGCAAAAACGGCGCTATATAAATTAACATAAACATGATCCGCAGCGTTTCTCGGTCTTTTTACATTCGACGGAGGACTTCAACATTCGTCACTCTTTTTACCCAGGAATCTTTCAGTATGCATCTATGGAGCCACATCTCAAAAGCGTCGACTCTGTGGATTACTTATTGTTTTAGTGCCTCCACCTCCTCCCCATATAAGGCGAAAATATAACAATGAACCATACGCATTTTAATTCACAAGTTGTGTCACGCTTAGAAAATAACGGTCTTATTCTGAGTAACGCACTTCTCGCCATCTCTATTCGAACTCTTACTTCTCGAGATGGATCCCAATTCTCGTTCACCTAAAGACCTAAGTACTTGTTCGTTTTGTGAATAAAAGCTAATATTTCATTCATTTACAGTGAATCTGAATGAGTAACACCACAGTATACTAAGAACAGTAATACGTCTTCATATAAACTGGCCGCTACCCATTAGAATGTATGCGTGCGTGCTCGGTGCTCGGTGTGATGCACACATTGACATAGAATATGGGGGCACAAGGCGGCGGCAGTAAGGGCCGTGCCTTCGGTGCCATTCACGTTTGCAGCCGCCGCTTTAGAAAAAAAATGTGCTTCCTTAAAAAAATGCCTTTTTTATGTTTGTGGTGCTTTACTAAAAAGGTGTGTTGATTAGCACAAAGACTGAGTTTTTATAAGTCTACGTTGATGTTAACCAGCGTTCTTGCAATTTAAGTGCAGAAACAAGGTACACTAATTACAGAAATTTTCGGGTTTCGTGTCTTCCTTATGCGTCGGAATCTCTGACGCTACGAGTTAAAAGAAAGGGAGTAAAAATAAAGTGACAACCCTAGCGTCAATGCAAGGGTAGGCTAATAACTCGCCGACAGATAAACTACTACTGAGATAAACTACTGTTCTGGGTATACGGTGGTAATACTTTCATTTGTTTCCGGTTCGAGCCTAGTGATAACTATGTATATTTTTGTGCATCCTTCTATGTGATTCATATAATTTGTTTAATTTATTTAATTCCCTAAAGTCGCTTTCTTTTCAATAGCTTGAAAAGTGTTTTCGCTCCAATTAAGAATATTTTTAATATTATTAACACAATTTTTTTTTAAATTTATTGAAGAAGTTAAAAATATTATTTTTTAAGATTAATCTCCTCATTACATAAACCTTCTTTATTATACATTGCTAACAATCGCTTTATTACCTGAATACGAATAATTAGGTGCATTAATTCATATTACATTCCTAGACCTGATTCGTTTTAATTTTGGTCATTATTAAAATGAATTGATAATGCACTTTCAAAATTTCAGATGGAGTTTCATCCCCTAAGGAATATCTGCTCAGTGCCGCTCTAGTTTTCGCCCCGAGGTATTATCTATAATTCCTTGCTTAGTGCGCAGGTTATTCACCTGGAATCCTCAATTCCTCCTGTTTCTTGTTCAATTTCTTTTAAAATCCTTTTTCGGGCATTGATGTTCGACCGACTTTTGTCACATCTCTCTGGGGCAGATTTAGAAAAACGATCTCTCGGTTAACAAATAATTGAAAAGATAGTATTCAGACTATTCAGTGATAGATATTTTGTCGGTAAATATTAAATTCATAGTTATTGTCACATCTTACTCATTCAATCACTTTACATTTATCATTACATTTTTGTAGTAAAAAATATTAAATAAAGTCACATCTTACTCATTCAATCATTTTCAATTTAGAGTTATTTTATTATACTTTTGTAGTAAAAAATATTAAATAAAAATTTGATTTTAGTAATCCTATAAAATAGCTCACCAAATTTTGTGTAATATTTAAAAAAAAATTAAAAATATAAAATGTTATTTGTCTGGAACTTTGATTAAAAAAACTTGTACTTTGTAAAGTATGAAAAAAATTACTTTTTTATTCATTTTCGTTCGTTGCTTAGTTATAGGTAAATATGAGTTCACCAAGAGTTATATTGACTTGTAACCAATTGACTTGACTTGTGTTAATTTCCTCATCATTCTACTGATCCAATTACTGTGTCCATATTTTTATTCGCAAATCGATGCATTGGTGTTACGGTAGGTAATAAATAATTATTTCATAAATTTATTATTCCTTTGTTATCAATTTTGAAATTGCCTGAATTTTTATCAGTCGAAAACAGAAGTCGCGTATTCGTATTATATTCCACAACCTTTTGCCTTGTTAAGCAATTAAAATCACTTCGCTATTCATTTTCCAATTTATTTGATAGTACAGCATCCCGCTCTGAGGGCAGAGCTTTTTCCAATAAGCTCCTATCAGAGTTGAAGCGTTCGTGTACAGGGGCATCAAAAAATGTCCTCTCGAAAATATTTTTAATAAATTTTAACCGTACAAATTCAGTTGACCGGCAGCTTTATGAACATAATGATGCAGGTATTCGTGGGTGGTGTAACAAAATTACCATCATCAACATGACCAATGTCAATTTTCGTCGCTTGATGTTAGGTGGGGTAAGGCACTGAATGCCATTTATAATGTACAGTGGGCACAATAAAAACAATTGTTCGTGACGACTGTGTTCACTGTAACTCGAAGGCTGCTCCACGGTGAATCGATAACGTTCACAAGCTAAAAAAATCGTTCTAGTTCTGATTCTACAGAGAGCCCCCTAAAGACATAAAAACTTTAAAATAAATTACGAGTATCTTTCACAAAAATGTTTAACTCTTTTCTTTATTACCTTTTTATTAATATTTATTCTATTTTTTCTTGTTAATTTCTGAAACTCATTTTTTTTATATTGCGAAGTATAAATATGCTTTTATGAATAATCAGCACAGGTGTCACATTTTTAGGTAACCCTATAGAAGTCATAAGCTGAAATTTTCAGTGGGATTAGCTTTTGATTTATTATAGACGCTGCCATCGCTGGTGTCAGCAAGATAAGTTTGGCGTTCTATTCGGAGAATTGTCTGCAAAATCTGTCTAGATCTGTAGCAAGTAGCAAGCCAGCTACCGGGGGGTTCCACCATCGCTAACAGATTTCGTAAGGCTGAGGGTTAATGAGATTTTTCAGACACTTGGATTATTAATTTGAATTTTCCTGGATGGCTTTTGATTCCGATTTCTTTAATAATTGAAAATATTGTTACAGTAGAAGGGATGGTGCTGTGATTGTTTGATCTCTCGAAATTGCTGTTTTACAAGTGAGACAAATTTTTGTAGACACTTGTTTTCATTTTACATGTTGACTGAGATATAAACTTGCATCATTATACGAACATAATTACAGTTCGGTTTTTTCTCTCTAGAAAATAAAAAGCTTTTTTTATGTAAATATAAAATTTATTTTTCTACCATTAGTAATAAAATAAAATAATAAAAATATAAATTTTATTTTTCTATCATTAATTAAAAAAGAAAATAATAAAAAATAAATGTTTAAAAATAAGATTTCTAGACTGTTACTGAAATAGAATGTTTAAAAAAGTCTTTTAAATTTTTTTAAATATAAACACCTCGTTATTCAGCAAAGATTTTTATTTTTATAATTAATATGTATGAATGTGGCCGAAGCAAAAGTGGTGTGCCAGGATAGAAGAGTGTGGCTTTCAATCCTCTCTGCCTGCGGGGAAACTGCGTGATGGTTAGTTACTTAGTTAGTTAATTAGTCATTCAATGAATACAAAATTGTAACCACAAAACTGTCAATGTCTCAACATTAACGGCAATTTTGACTAAAAATTCGCTGTACTCGTTTCCATGTCTACGTAGCCTAGGCAATGATTCCCTGAAGATTGATCGCCCGACAGTTCATCCCGTCAATTGATCTCCTGAATGGTTGATCCCTCACACATTGATTCCCCGGAAATTAATCCCCCCAACGTTTCCTCAAGTATTTATATTCGTGCATACCAGCATCTGTGAATGTTGTAGGTAAATATGATATATGTAAATAGGGTGAGAGACAATTAAGTAAAATATTGCTCTCGTACGAAATAAAATGTTATATAATCTCAGGTTAATAAGAATGTTTAGGTATTGAAACAAAACGGATATTTTATACAAATTGTATAGTATAAAATAGTACCTCACACATATACACGTTTCCCATAATTTCCATAATTTATTTGAACTATATGATAAATATAATTGTGCATTAATTCTACAACTGGAAAATAATATATAGATTTATACGGTAAGTAAAAAATAAAATTTATGTATTTTTTATATTTTTTCATTTATGGAATAAAGTGCAGAATTACATTAAAAATCATGCAGTTGATTTTGATACAGGGTCAAAAATGTTGCACTCAGTTTATAAGATTTCGCAAATAAACAATTAAGAAATTCTTGAAATAAGAAAGGACATAAAAATAAAATCTAATATAATTATTAATCACGTAAAATTTGTAAACAATCCTCTATGGAATTTTTTTCCCCTAAACCATTATTCCCTTTCTAATGTCTAGATTATTTGCCTATTTAATTTTTTTTTAAACGCATTTGCCATGTAATCTATATTTTACTTTTGTCAACTATCCTGAAGAGTTTTTATGTATTAATGTTGTATAAACAAAGTGATTTCGATTTTATTTAATATTTTAAATCATTTAATTTAAATGAATGAAGGTTTATTAATGTAAATCGTAAGCTAAGTATCTTAAAATGCAAAAAGCATTCAAGTACAAACTGAACTGAAATGTTAAAAGAATAAATGAAAAAAGTTCCTCACAATTTGTAAAAGTAAGAAAAAATATTGAACATAAAAAACGATTTATTGTAAATCTGAAAACATCCATAGTTGGATCTGGAATTATATACAACTTCGTACCAGAGCAAAATTTTTATAAAATTGCTTCCACTCTATTTATGTAGAACATTCACGGATGCTAGTGTGAACGGACATAAATACTTGAGGAAACGTTGAGGGATAAATGTGTAATGGATTATCTGGCAGAGAGATTAACTGTTCAAGGGATATCAATTGACGAGGAGGGATCAATTGTCAAGGGGGGGATTAATTGTCGGGGGACAAATAGTCGGTGCACTGATCTATCTATAAACACCGTCTCTATCGATTTACAATTATACGTAATCCTCATAAATTTGCCTATTGTCGTGGTTTTGCTTACTGCTTTTATGTTTCACAGGTCACGGTGTCTTGAAGTTTACTGAGCGTGCCAGCTCGTGCTGTTTACCAAACCCTTATATTAAGGGTGGCAGGCGTGACTGAAGCAATGCAAAGAAATGTAACATTTGTCCTTAATCCATTAAAATAATAAACTTCTGATCGCGTTGTATGATTTGTAAGATATCAAAGTTGTCTGTCCTAGTAAGTGTCTTGAAATTTTTGAGCATACATCCCATACGACCTGATATTAAAAGAGGTACTCAACAGGCTGTCGAGATGCGTTAATGGTACATGAAAATTAATCTGTAGTTAATAGCATCTAATCCTTGATAGTTAACTAACAAGGTGTTTAATGTTCAAATCAAATATTTAGCCGTTAAATCCAAGTTCCCAATCAAACTGCCAGGTTTGAATTTGTGAACGCGATTGTCTGGCAAAGCGAGAGAAATTCACCCATTTTATTAATTTAAAACACGAAACGCTGTGTCATGATTAAATAACTGAAATCAAGAATATTGAGTGAGATTTTCTTTTTTTTACTATGCAGTTTTAAATAATAATATCTATTATTTTATTTTATTGCAGCAAGAAAGATTTCAACTTTTTATAAAGGATTAAAAAATTACCTAGAAAAATACTCTTTTTAAACAGTCCATTTTCAAATATATATTTTTATTTTTTATTATTATTATTTATTTTTATTTTATTTACAAATGATGAAAATTGCCCACACAGTGGAGCAATTTTCATCATTTGTAAAAATAGACGGTTAGGTAATTTTATTAATTCAATATTTTAGTTTTTGTCGTTCTTGAGAGATATACCTTTGCATGCTGAACTAGAAAATACTAAATACTTTCTCTCACCCTCTCAACTCGACTCAACATAGACAGACATCTCAAATGGACCTTTCAAATAGACAAAGTAATTGACTCACTGACAAAACTGACCAGCCTATTCCACAAAATACACGAAATCACACCAAAAAAATTCTGATGTACCAGGCATACGTCAAAAGTAGAATAGGATATTTGATATCCTTCTGGGGAACCGAAAACAAAACTAACCTAAACAGACTCCAACGACAGCAAAACAAAATATTAAAAATGGTCTATGATCTGAAATACCGGACACCAACTGAAACTGTATACCGTATACCACAATAATTAAACATCGAAAGCATTATAAAAATCGATACACTAAAAATCATTCACAGACTAGCAATTGGCGAAATACAAGACGAAGACATAAAATTACACAAAATACACGAAAAACACCAACACAACACTAGAATGGCTCAAAACTATCACATAACACACGCCAAAACAAAAACAGGACAATCCCGACTAATTTGCAACGGACTAAAACTATACAATGACCTGCCACAATAGACCAAACAACTGACCACTGACAAATTCAAAACAGATGTGACAAAAATACTTAAACTCGGCCAATCATAAAAATGACTTTGTATCTAAATTATATTATTATATTTTCTTATATTGAATCATGTAAAAATGTTACCCATAAACCTCTAAGGTTTCCATTACTTAAAAAAAAAATATGGAACCTAATGAATAAATTTAATTTGATATCTTTCCTTACAAAAATGTCATATATAGATTGCAAGAGAAGCTATGAGATGCATTATCTATCTTTGGTACCTATAGTCTTTTTATGGAGTTGCCACGACCGCGGTAATATGACAACCACCCAGACCAGGCAGACCAGAAAAAATATTTTACTTAGGAAGTATCGGCCATATCGAGAGAGCTAGGAATATTTTGGAGAATCAGTGGTACAGGGTTGGTAGTTGGGTGGATTGGGAAGCTGGTTGAGAAATTTTCTACACCCAGGAAATGCTGACTTGATATATGATTAAATCGGTTAAAAACTATTTCTGAGATTCGAAAGTTTTATCGTAAAATTGAAAATGTAAGGATATGATTGAATATGTACCACAAACAAGTAAAGAAGAGAAAAAAAAAGTTAATTATACATCCCTCATCTTATGAAAAAGTCGACGTAAAATTCGTTTTTACAGTTTTTACTTTCGAATGTTTCTGTATACAACTTCATATAAATACTTGTGCTATTTTATTTGTCTGGCGTAACAAATCTGTCGAGTCTGTAAAACATCTTATTCGGTACTAAACTGAATATTTACCCGCAGAAGCTTTATTATATTCTCCCCGTCTGTTTTTTGCATGAGTTTAATGTAGTTGACAAGTAAATTTTTCGTACTATTTCGTGTTTCTTGGCTCACAGATAATGAAACTGTTAACTAATTCCATATTTACTAACAATAATCAAAAAAGTTTGCTTATTTATGCGATGTATCATATGATTATCTTTTATTTTTATCATAAGAATTCATTAGTAAGAATTGTATTGTACTGTATTGTAATTAATTCAATCTGTTACATGTATTAGTTTATGGTAATTTGTAAAAATTTTTGAACATTTAATATATAAGGATATATTATTGATATATTATTGATATCTATATTTTGATATACCATAGTAATGAATGTTTAGCGTTTATCATCCAGTGATTCGTAGGTCGGTGATTTGAGATTCCAGAGACTTTAGTCGTATTTTCATAGCATTAGCGTTAAGCTTAGTTAAAAAATAGGAAGAATGTTGATATGAAGACATGATGTATTATATATAAGATTTATTCTGTATTCATGTCTCTATTTAAAAATATTAATATCGCGGAGGTCACTTCAGCGAGTTTAACTTACGAAGCTAAGCGGAGTTCAGCAATTTAACCGGTGAACACTACATTAAATTAGTGAAACTAGTGTAAAAATATGAAAAATCTGTGACTTGTTAGCCATAAAATAAAAGTACTTTTGATCAAAATAGGTATCCAGACATACATACTACTACAATATTTGAAATATTTAAGAATTGAAAGCTTCACCACTAAATTGAATTTGACCAATCACTCACTATATCTAATCTTCTCTTCCTCTACCTCTTCTCTGATTCCTATCTCCTCATCCTTTCTCTCCAAACCCTTATGCCGTGTTACTATCAAAACTCATTAATTTAACTAATTTCTTCGTTCGTTACCTTTATTTTACTCTAATAATATTTGTTGATAACTATAATACATTCTCTTATTGAACATAATACTTAATTTACTACGCCTAAAACATCTGTCAATCTCTGTAATTGGTTTATGAAATGTATACTGTGCTCTAAAATTATAATGATTGAAACTGTTAAGATTCCTTAATAAATAATGAAATAAATATTTATTTCAAATGAATTTCTTTCATTCGCACTATTTTTTTCGCCTCAGTTCTTTATATTTTTAAAGGTGTGGCCTTTTACCTGAATTTATCAAAAAATTAATATAAGTACATTATTTAACATTAAAGTGTTAATAGCGAATATGTTAACATTGAAGTGTATAAATAATATTTGGGCTAGGGTTGACAGAAACCGCAATAATTACATTCAATTTATAAAGGGATCACGTCTGTTATTTAATGTTCGCCATTGTGGGGAAAAATCTCATTTCTTTTCTTGTAAAGTGAAAATGTGAAACAATTGAATAAAGTAAATGGCTGTTGAAACAAACGCCGAATAAATCTTTGTTTATACAAAGTTCCCAGTTGCCAGTTCCCCGAGGATTGCGTAATAGACCGAAACATTCCCGTTGTTAGCGAACAATTTGTTGGAGCTTTTTGTTAAACCAATCTTTTCATGTATTTTTTAGGCTCTCTTAAGTGACAATGGAAATTGTAAAAAGAAAAGTCCCGAACGCCGGCTTATTGTACGTGCCGCGCTTCGGTCGCTCGAAAAGTCGGAAACACAATCGACAGGTTGAAATAACAAAAATCTTCTGTTTTATATGTGTATTACCGTGAAATAATGCTCCGACGAAAAGTTGTCACAAAAATGACAAAAATTTGAATTTAATGTGGGAATTAAATTTCTTTGAAATTTTTTCGCTTCTCTGTGTATAATATTAAATATTTTCATGTTGTAAATGGTTGCCGTCGTAACAAGAGAAATTTTGTCGTCATTGTCAATTTTTCAGCCTAAAAGAAATTTTAAGAATATTCATATTTACAGTGTCTGTTATATAAAATATTGCCACATTATCTACATTTCTATAAAAAACGTCAAAGTACGTCTCAGCCTACAGAAAGGAATTTTAATTTATAATTTTTAAATATAACTAATGGAATCTGTGAAAAAAATATTGAGTAATAATACGATTTTATTAACGTGCGGACTATATAATAATATAAAAGTGTGCTGTAATATCTGTTAATAATTATTTTACCAAATACACTGGTTATATCTTGGTAGTATGAAACCATGAAAACTATTTGATAGAATTATTTACATCTTCCTTTAAAATCTATTATAATGCAACAATATTATTCTACTTGAATTTTACTTATCCATCCCATTGTTGCGCATTAAAGTAATAAATTTGATAATTTTGAAAGTTTTGAAATAAAAAGATTTGAACTTGATATTTATATCCTCCTCTCTCAATATTTCCGTACCCACTTACCTCTTACTTACCATAAGTTACTCCAGCTCCTGTAAGTAGTTAATTACTTATATGTATTTCGTGTTTTCTATATTAAAATATATTTAGTTTAATATTTTTTCACTTGTCGATGAGAGGTTTTGTCACTTTCGAAACAAAAAGGTTAAAAGCATCATTTAAGGGGAATGAAAAAGCTTTGTCGGCCGCACTGAAGACTGTTGCAACACATATACGAAACATGCCGTATAATTTAAATATATAAAACTTCCAAAAATTGAGTAAACATGGTATTCTATCATGGGTGGAAATGGCGAACGTCGCATTGTGTAAAGTGTACTTAAGCCAGCCGTACGATAGGTCGTAAGCCCTATGTACACACAAAGACTTTTATACCTACTTTCCCATAAAAATATAATTTCGTCTCTGTGAGACATCTATAGTATATCGAATGATTAATGATGTCCTGTGACAAAAATCCAGTTCTGTTCTGAAAAATTTGGACATACTCAAAATATTCTGAAAAGCTATCAAGATTACTATCTGCTAGTCAAATCCTTAATGTATTGCACAATATAAAATTGATAAATATTTATATACCTATACAGGAAAGTTCTCATACTGTTTTCTTTGTTCAAAAGATAGTAATATAAATGTTATCTAAGATATAAGAACTACAATATGAACATGGAGAACGTGTATGAAACCCGGCAATTTTAAATAGTTTGAAGCGGTATGCAACGGAAGAGCCTTCAGAGGTTGTATGGATTCTCGAGGGCTGATCTTGACGTGAATTCAAGTGCTGCTCTGGGATTCCCTTGCAAGTATTCCTTTTATTTTACAGAAGCTTTTAAAAATCTAGTGTACCAGATACGCTGAACCGGGCGGATCTATCGACGCTCTGTTGTGCGGCCGCTTAGAAATGCGCATCGGAAACGGGACAGCTGGCTTTAATTTTAGTTGATCCAATTCTACTCGCCGATTTTTAAGAATAACTGAAATATATTTTTACATCAAAGATGTGAATGTTGTCAAATATCAAATTTAAAAAATAAAATTAAAAATACCTAGGGTTTATAAATTAATTTGTTATGATTACAAACATTTTTATATATGTAATTTTCGTATAAGAATTAAGCAGCACTGAAGATTAAGTAGCAATAAATATTCTGAATTTGCCAATTAAACAAAATTAAATAACTAAATCCTTTTTGCAAATAGTTCATTTTAAAATTTAAAAAATTTTTTGCTTATTGTTTTACAACTTGTCAATACTTTTGTTTTTTAATTTGTTAGTATATATTGTATCCTGACCAATATAGAAGTGGTGGAAACAATTGTATTTTAATTAATTATATGAATAATGTCACCACAAAATGAATTATCTCTTTTTGAAGAAATTATTATTAAATTATTTCTAACAATTTGCATACCTCACGTATAATGTGGTTTTCCTTAAAAATTAATATTTTAATATTAAAACAATTAATTTTGTTTAAACCACTAATTTATTTGAAACACTCAATATATTTCAAGATTAAGGTCCCTTCGTCAGGAGAATACAAAGTAAACTGAAGTCTAATTACAAGTAGGTATAGCAGAAAAATTAAATGGGAAGGTTAAAAGGTAATAAGGAAAAGACGTACATACGTAGATAAAATGAAAACAAAGATGAAAATGAGATATTAAAATATCTAGTAAGTACATAATAATTTTAAGCATATATAATAACAAAAAATCGGAAAATCTTTTATTTATAATCATATTCACGAGATTCAAAGTTGAGAGTCGAGATTGAACAATTTTGATATAAGAGGTGTAATCAAAAAATACGGTGGATGAATTTTTATAGCAGCAACTACTGAAGTTACATTGATGTGAAGATAATGGTAGTTTGTTCCATTGATAATCTGTCTGTTGCGCATCATGGATTTCTAACAACGTGTGTTTTGTTTTAAATTGCAAAAGAGTGCCAAAGAAGCTCATAAAATATTAAAATCAATGTATGGCGATAATATGACGACCATGAAGACTGTTTACAAGTAGTGTGAGTGATTTAAAAGCGAACATGAGTATGTTCAAGACCAGCAAAGGTTTGGACCACCTTTGACTTCAGAAACAGAGGTAAGCGTGCAAAAAGTCTCAAAAATGATTCGCTCAAACAGGCGATTGACCATTCGAGAGCTTGCCAAAGAACTGAATATCTCGTACAGATCCATCCAAAACATTTTAACTGATGATGAGACGAGTAAGTGCTGCATCACGACAATACGTCGAGCCACATCTCGCTTCTGATCCGCGAGTTACTGAACGAAAAAAATCCCGTTTCTCCATATCCGCTTTACTCCTCAGATTTAGCACCAAACGACTTCTAGGTCTTCCAAAAATAAAAATCCAAAAATAAAAAATAGTTGGGATAAGTGCATCGCCAGCCAAGGAGAGAGGTCAAATTTGTCATAAACTTATTTCATTTTTGTAAGTACATTATTCACCGTATTTTTTGATCACACCTAGTATGTATAAAATCTCATAAAAAATGGTGTTTTATCAATATTTTTTTTAAACTGGAGTAATAGCGATTCCATGAACTAACATGGCCAGGTTACCTAGTGGAATGTGGAATCTTGGAAAGGTTTTCATTCCAGTTTATTTATTTACTTAAATGGTAAAAAAAAATTTACGATATAACATTTTATAATTTATAACTAAATAACACAGTGAACTAAAAACCATGTAATGAAATGAAATATAAATTACAAGTTTTTGGAAAACATAATAATCAGTGAAATGTTCAGTGAGCAGATACCAATACGGACTCAAATTACCTAGCATAAGAAGTCAATTAATAGAAGAGTATTTGTGATGAAATTGATGGAATTGGTTAACGTTACATTATTAAAGTGGTCATTTAAGGCAGCCAATGACAAGCCAGAAGCCGTGTTAATATAATACATCTTTAGTCTTTTAATTAAATTAGTGATTCAAATAATGTTAATTGTTTAAATATACTTTTAACCGTGCCAGAAGGGATTTTACGTGTATGTATCAATGAAATTAATGTGTATGAATGTGGCCGAAGCAAAAGTGGTGTGCCAAGATAGAAGAGTGTGTCGTTCAATCCTCTGCCTACCCCTGCGGGGAAACGGCATGATGGTTAGTTAGTTAGTTAGTTAGTTTCAGTGAAATGTTCAGTGAGCAGATACAATAGGGACTCAAATTACCTAGCATAAGAAGTCAATTAATAGAAGAGTATTTGTGATGAAATTGATGGAATTGGTTAACGTTACATTACTAAAGTGATATTTAAGTCAGCCAATGACAAGCCAGAAGCCGTGTAAATATGTCTTGAGTGTTTTAAGTAAATTAGTGATTTAAATAATGTTTATTGTTTGAATATACCTAAAACCGTGCCAGAAGGGATTTTACGTGTATTGAAAAAGTAATAAATATTTTTTTTGTTTATTGGTTGATTTATACATTTTTTTAAAAGAAAAGCTCTTGAAACCCTTAAGGAGGTATGATTAAATGTCAGGAGAAATATTACCGAGTATATTCCGCGCAATACATCATCCCGCTCGAGTGGACATCTGTCTTAAGAAGTGCCCTCCACCACTCGTCTTCATGAATAATTCAAGGCCCCCTCCAGCCGGGTGTATCCGGTGCACAATTCCAAGGCATTCATTATTTTGTAAACAACTTGACTCAACTTGTCCGACTCGACTCGTGTCTGATAAACGGGCCGTGGCTGTGGAGGAATATTTAGCGTATTGTGAGGGAAATGCGGTCCGCACGATAATACGACGGTCAGTGAATAGCGCTGGGACGAGCCAGTGAAATGAGTAGTCGTGTCATCCCTTTACAATTTTAAACCATCCCTAGCAATGTAATAACACAAGTTTACTGAGCAAATTAATGAATATTATTTCAGTTAATATTAGAAGAAATATTTGGGCTCAGAACTTATTAGAGAAAAAACTAATAATTGAAGTTATTTTTTTTAGGCGCATTCAGCATAAAATTTTTATTGTCACGTATGTTACGTACGTGCAGTGTACGCATTGCATGTAGCGGAAAACAGCACGTAGCTGGGCATGTAGCGAAAAAACGTGACCACGAAATGCACTTGAAATTAGTATTTAGTAATATCTAAATATAATAATTTCGTTAGAATTCACGGCTAAAAAAACAAACTACGCGGATGGAGAAAAACTCCAACCTCAGACGCACGGAACGCGACAACTACATGGCATAGCCATCACCGATTCTCCCTAGCCTCAAAAATATATTATAAGAGCAGGGCGTGAAACATTAGTCTTAGAAAATTTTTGTTTGCCCCAATTATTTTAAATATTCAAGGTAACATTTCTGTATGAGTTTTAATAATTCTATTCATGAAACTCGATAAAATAATCGACAATGATCAATATTTTTAGCGCCATTAATTTATAATTGACTACATTATTTAAGTTTTTAAGTTCTTGTTTTAAGTAACTTCTACCGCGTGTACATTTTTTAATTCAACTGATGACAAATTGATATGTTGAATATTATTGAATAAATAATTGATTTGTATTTGTATGTATATTTTTTTTTTAATATTACTTTTAATGCTTGTGCTATATCTTTTCACTCTACATTATTACTGTTTTGTTTTTAAATTTCTATTATATTATGTTTTTCTTATGCTTCTGCTTTTTATATACGTACCTACTTGCTTTTTACTTTATATTATATTTATTTATATATATTTTTATCTATATTTTAAGTATTTTATTTTCTTTTTATGTCATTATTATGTTTACATGTTATTGTTTTTTTCTCTTTAAATTATCTATATATTCTGTTAATGTTCACTTACCTATCTATTGTAAAAGCCCTATAGGGCGTTAATTAATACATAAATAAATAAATAAAAATATTTGTAGTAGGACCAAAAATAGCTTTTTAATTAACAAAAAATAAATTTCGGTGTGAAATTACTTAGTCATTTCACAGCAAAAAGAAAACACTAATATACTTATGTCTCTCTTTCTCTAATATATTAAAAAAAAAAGCGTTAAGAAATGAGGAGTATAAATGCAAAGGCAGCAATCCCACTGAGATCTTTTTGAGATAAATACAAAAAACCTGCCACTACTCAAGAAAATTTAAATCTATAAAACCTACATCTTATTTGAAAGAAGTTTAAAATAAATTGCCACCTCAATGTTTCTTTTATGTAGTATAAATAAATTTTTAATTTTTAATTATGGACATCGCTGCCTTGCTTCCAAATAGTGGATATTGCTGCTTTCGCTATTTACATATTTGGATATTGCTACCTTTTCTATGATGTTTGTCGACATCTACTTGCACTTTAGTATGGAGCGGGCATTTTGTCACGTGACTCATCCTTGGTGTTTGATTGGGTGCAGCTTTTTGTTGCCCTTGCTTTTATAGTGATTTGGAAACATGATTTTTGAAGCTATATTTTGTGAGACTTCTATAATTTATCTTAATGAATACTTCGTGTGGTTTAGTTTTTGTTGGTTTAAAGAAATAAGAAAAAAAAGTGTTGATAGAAAAATACGGTATCTTTGATATTGATGAGGATAATGTTTAGTATTATGAAGATTATTACTCGTATGAATTAAGAGCTATGTATATTTCTAGCAAGTTAGGTACTTATATTTTTTTAATTTCGTAATCTGCGTGGTGTATATTTTTCTAGTAGTAGTTGATTGATTGCTTCTTGTATTGTATTGATGATTGTTTCTCCATTGTCTCGATCTGTTGAGATAACTATAACTTACTACTTAACTTGATCCTTTGACATGTGCAAAGTTTCTTGAAAACTTCCATATTTTCTTCCCGGTTGGTCGAGTTGCTTTGTAAGGCATTTTTGAAATATTTTCATTTGACGTTCTCAATAAGACTCTTGACCACAAAAGTAGCGGAGATAATAATTGTGTTTTTAATATTAAATGTAAACTAGGGCAATTCATTAAAAAAAATATATTTTGAAATTTTTTTATAACCACTCCTATAAATTAATTCATCAAGGTCTCCGAAATCGATTGGTCAAATAAATAAACTCAAGTGGTTATATGCATATATTGGATGTAACATACTTACTCTACAATACTCATTTTATTTTCTAAATAAAATTGAACCATTATTAAAGTAACTTATATCGAAAATTAAATTATTCGGTTTAACACAAATTAAATAAAATGATTAAAACTTTGAAGAAATTTTAACCAGAATGTATTTTCCATACAATCCCTTTGATCAAACCGAACCAAAGTTTGCTTAGCTATTTTTTAAAAACCTGTAAGAAACGCTCATATAAACAGTAAACTCGTCATTATTAGTCAAATTATACACTAAAATACTAGGTGGAGGCCCCCCCTTTGTGTATCCCACTTTTCTCGGTCTGTTTTTATTCGCTGTCATGAATTTTCTCAGAATGTTAAGCATTTATTAGGTCAGCGTATTTTAGGGTGGCTCGTTCGCTTCTTTTTTCCACCAGGGTGTATCTGGATGACTGAATAACAAGGATTATTTTTGAGATTATTCATTCTCCGAGCTATACGGCTTAACGATTGCCAATTTTTTTTTCGTGTTCAATTTTCATTCCGATATTAATAAGTTCTAAATTGAAGGTCATCCTCAATTTTTTTCCATAGTTACTCTTCTTATGACTCTAGTGTTATTGTATGCTCACTATCCACGGTCCTGGGGGCGGGAGTGGTGGGGGAGGCGAGCGCATAAAACCGGGGACACTCGGGCGCACCGGGCTCTTCGACTTCCGGGTTACGCATTTGACAGGCTGTAGTGCGCTCGGTCGGCAGTTAATTATATCGTTGTAATAAACTGGAGTAATTACTAGATAGCGTATTACTCCTCCTTAAACCCCATCACTGCATTCCCAGGCGGGAATACACAACAATGACTCAAAAAAAGCAATGCGCAAAAAAGGTACTATTCCATTTTATATACTGCATTTCCCCCATTATAATTTTGTTGGTATTGTTTTGAATTTTATCTGTTCTAAATTTTGCCTACTTATCCTTTAAGACGCTGCTTAAAATTGAGCCCTTTTCTCTCTTCCCTCGGCCATAAACATGAATTATTAGCTACATATAACCCGACAAAAATAACGTATTTTTACTATATTTATGTTTCAGAAGCAAGTTAAGGCTATGACAATAGCACCATCCAGCATTTTGGTACAGTTAGTGATGAACATTGTTACATAGAGAATAATGCGAATTTTTTTCGCTTTTTACACCTCATTATTATTTTATACTTCACCGTTACCATCAGCCATCTGGTAGCGCTAGTGACGGACATTTTGACAGAGAATTGCTTTTTTTTGCTTTTTATATCTTATTATTATTTTGTACATCACCATTATTTGCGCCATCTAGTAGCGTTAGTGGCGGACATTCTTACATAGACAATTATCAATTTTTACCTCATTTTCGCCATTTGGTAGCCATGGCCATACATTTTTATATAGAGAATTATTTATATTTTATTCATTTATCAGTTGTTCTTTAGGATCCTTAGGAGGATATATTCACCCCACCCTTCAACCCTAGATTTCTCACCGTACTCCCAACTGTGCCAAATTTTGCATTCAATCACTATTTTTAATTACAAGTGCACCTGAGCTATGGCCCGCTGGCATAAAATAAAACGCTTGCATTTTAGTACGCAGAATAAAAACGATTGTGCAAGTTTCAAGCGACAAGCTGCACTGCACTGCAAATACTCCGAATGTCTTTTCAATTAAAATGTAACGTTACAGCGCGCCACGTTGTGCAGCTTGATCACTAAATTCTATTGACTTTGTTCTCGGCAACTGCCCTCGCACGCAACATTGTTTGCGGCGCCATGTACCGTGGGACTAGTGCCGGCAAAGCTGCATTTTTGAACGCAGTGTTGCTTATTCGACTTTCATTTCAATAAACTCGTAGTGATAAATAAGATTTTTTTTATTTTTATTTTATTTAACATAGTTTCAAGTGTCGTGGCTAGAGAGAAAAGAAAGAAAGTACTGGAAATTCATAAATTTTTTCAATATATTATGACGTATCATTGCCGACAAGCTATTTCGTTTATTTAAGTAATACTCCTCGGACTTACATATACTTCATGCACCGACAGCCAAAAGGTATTGCAATGAGAATAGGGGTTCGTTCGATTAATTAAAATTTAAAATTGTACTTTATATAACTAGAATTCTAAACATGATGCACATTGCTTTGTGGAAAAGGTATATTGTAAGTAAAAGTCGAAATGTCCGTTGACAATAATATACAAGTTTATTCAATTAGTTTAAAAATAAAAATTTGCTTTTTCAGATTTAACTAAGTTAACATAATAAAAGTAAGGGTGTCAATTCAGGCCCAGGATGGTATATTTCACAAACAAAAAAGGAATCTATTGATATCTAGTGCACATTGCCTAGCAAAATTACTTGAAAAATACAATTAAACTGACATTTTAAACATCCATTTTAAACATCAATTAAACTGACATTAAACATAGAATTGCTCCAATATCCTCGTAAAATTGAAGGGGACGTTCCATCGCTGATTCTATAATAATTACTATTGATAAAAATTTGAAAATGTTATTTGATGTTACTTGAAAAGTATTTTACTAAATACGCCTATTTTGTAACAAATTTTTCTGTTGAAATACTGTTTGCACACAGTTCTATGCTGACAAAATATTAAAAAATTCTTCGAACAAGCTACGAAGGTAATGCTTGAAAACACTTCGAGCTAAAGGCGGTTGATATCCATTAATATCCGTAAAAAGAGCCTTAGGCCGGGTAACTAAAAGGGGTTGCGGTTGTTCGGGAAACCTCTGTGAAGGGAGTGTTATTGAAAAAATCGTTCAAAGCGAGTTGAATTTAATTGAAATTTATGACGAAGGTGCAGTGCTAAAAATTCTCTGGTGAATGTAAAAAATATAAATCTTGTCGGCCTCGCGATAAGAGTAAGATAATTTTATAAATACGTGAATGTTTTAAAAAATTATATTTAAAAATACATAGATACTCGTAGTTGTACCTAATAATACTTTTCCTCTTCTTCTCGTGTAGGTCAAAAACATAACCTGGCTGCAATATGTCTCCATTGTAAAACTGCTTGTAAAATTTCTACATAAATAGCTATATAACTCTTAATTATTCAACATATAATTCAAATCAGTTAGACGACGTCATACATCTTGTATATAAACAAAACTGCCACTATTCACTTGAGCAAAAAAGAGAATGATGTGTTGAAATATGATTATCTGGTAATATTGGCGGTTTTGCAATTGATAACTGCTTTTCATATGTTTTAGAAGCATTTCATCAAAATCACATCAATTTTAAAATCTCCACACTGGCAATAAAATCAGTTAATAATCAAATACAAAAATTTTGTGGTGGCGGTGTTATTTCTATATATCACTCGTATATTTTCTTTTTCTTTATTTATTTCGTTTAAATGTGTACACATAAATGAAGGTAGTTGCTTCACTAGACAAGGTCTCTTCTGAAGCAACTACCTTTACAGTTTTTTTTTAAGTTTGAATATTAGCAAGACTCAGTCTTCCAAAAATGGTACACTACGCACTCCGCCAAAGTATTCTCAGCTACGCCAAGTGCCATATATATATATATAAATATATATATATTATATATATATATTATTGTAAGTCTTAAATTTCTCATAACATGTGCAAATAGTAAATGTAACAAAATTGGTTTCGCAGTTCCCTGGAATGGAATAGTTTCGGGTTTGTATGCCGGTTTTAATAAAATATTTTTCTGTGTGTATTTCTAATTGATTAATTTACTTTGTACGAGCGAGGAGACGATGGTAAATAAAATATAGGTATGAAGCTACAAAATGAACTGAGAGCTTCCGTGAAAGATTCGACATGATCAGATAGATCAAATATTGGAGCACGGCGTGTAAGAGCGTAAATGAAAAGATGTATGAAACTGGATGAGGCAAAAGTGGTGTGCCAGGAAAAACCTGTAGCGTTCTAACCTCTCTGTCTACCTCTGTGAAGAAACGTTATGATAGTAAGTAAGTAGCTGAATTATGTTTTCTCTAAAAGCATTTAAGTAAAGTAGCGATAGTTTAAGAAATTTTGATTTTAGGCGTGAATTAAGTTAGATCAAAGTCGGCGTTCAAAGCCGCAGCGGGCGGAATTAAAGAGGGTGACGTTATACCTTTTCTGCCTAACTCTGCATTGAGACAGCATGATGGTAAATTAATAAGTTATTTATTTATTACTTTTATTCTTGCTTATGATTCTAACAAAATTATCGCACTTTACTGTAAACACAGCAATAATTTATGATGAAAGCATCTTGCCGGATGCGAGAATCGCACCCTGGGGTCAGCTGGCAAGTTTGCACAGCTCAGCAAGCGCAAAGTGGTGGTAAGGTTTCGTCTTAAGGCATAGGTGTACACCTATACGTTGTACTGTTTGAAAGCGGTATTCACAATACCGCCGTAGAATTCAGGCTGTACCTGTATAGCCTGAAAAGAAAATGCTGCTTATTTTCGTCCTGACGTCTATATTATTTATGTAGCTTTGTTCGCTTCTTTCATCTTGCACTCGCCCGAAGGTTTTTAATGCTCCTGAAAATGCCGTCCATCAAAATTAGTACTCTTTGGACGTCGGGTTTTGCATGGATGTCGTATTTTATTTGTACTCGCTCGCCCTGAATATCCTTTTTTTTCTTTTCCGGTCCGCGAGCCGAGGAAATCACCAAGGCGACTAACTTTTTTGTATTTTTTTTTCTTTATCTTATATTATTGTATTTATTTCAATAAAAAACGGAAGAATTGTACACGTACTAGTCAAAATATGCATTTTTACGCGATCTCCTTTTATCAAGGACTTGAAAGATATCATTTTTTATTCTAAATACGTAAATGTGTCACATTCATAATCTTACTATGTATTTTTAAATTCAACTAAATGCCTGCGTTATGAGAATAGATCTACACTTCTTTTCTAGAACAACTTCTAGTCATCCACTAGACCACTGGGCGATTATTTAAATATTTGTGGAAGATTTTAGCAAAGGTTTCAATTAGAGATTTAATTATTTCAATATACGGTACAAAATGTATTTTTTGCATAAAAACAATATAATATTTAAATAAAATAAAAACAAAAATGTGCCTACTTACACTAATATAAAAATATATATTATATTTATATCAGAAAATTAACATTACTACGTTGTCTGACAATTATTAACCCGATTACACGCAATCACATGACTATCACCTGTTGTTGAGTATCTGCAATAACATATAAAATGTATACCTTTTAGTACCATTCGTTGCTAATTCATTATTAATTTAAACTGTATTAAAAAAAGCTTTTCTCGTACAGATGTTATCTAATTAAGTAATCCATTAAAAATAACTGCACTGTACAAAAAATGTAAACAAAAAAATAAATACATTGCATATCAGAGAAAAAATAATTCTATTGGGACTGCAAAAATAATTTTTTATTCTGGGAATTTGTAATTTCGCTATTCAATATAGCAGCATACGTAAGTTACAATGCACTAGCAAAAACATAACTATAAAATTGCAAGACTAAGGTTTATTTTTAATAATTGATATTTGTTCATTTATCAAATTTAATCAAAAGAAATGTGATCATTTTGCACCCTTAATTAAAATATTTTTTTACTTCATTTAATATTTAAAAAAGGTGAAGGGATTAAATTGATATTTTATGTGATTGGCGTGCACATTTGCTAACAAAAGTATAAATTAAATTTATGTTTACTGTAAATGATTACGGATATTTTATTCCACTTCATCAGGAGAACGACCTGTACCCGCGGAGGTATAGGGCGGACTGATTAATGTTTCCGGGGCGTAAATTATATGACTTCAACGAAACGTCGAGAATCGTTTCTCGGAAAAACATACGTTTCGTATAAAATATCATGTAGGTGTGTCATTATTATCATTATTTTCGTCTCTTTATCCTAGGTGGATCGAGGGTCCAAGCCAAGGTTTTCTTATTTCGTTACTTTTCACTCGGTTCAATATTGTTACTCCTGCTACTTCCCTAAGATTAATCAATTCGATAGCCTGGATTCTTCTTCTTGTGACCTATCTATTAAACAGACATTTGCTATATTTATATAGTAAATTTATATAGTAAATAATATGCTTTATTTATATAGTAAATAATGTGATAGCAATCTATTGTCACTTTATTTACTGCAACCACGATTGGTCTATAACCATTTTAGGTTTTTCAGTCATAATGTTCTCCTTCTTCCAGGGCCCTGACTTCCGGCATCTTTTCGAACAAACGATCTTTCCCTGCATTATGAGGTGGATACACATCCCGAATGCTTCAAGTCACCTTATAAATTCTTCGGTAAGCGCTCATGTTTCCATTCCATTTAATACAATTGAGAACACGTAGCATCTGATTCTTGGATCTCAATCTGGATTCTTCATGAATCCAATTCGGTGAACAAATATTAAGTAGAAATGTTCTCGAGTTTTTCACGGTCGTTCAGAAAATATTAAATAGGTCTGTGCAAAACTTAAAAAAATGCAATTTTGATCTTGACAACTTCGATATATTTATCACCGCACTATGAAAAGGACGTAATATTTCATTAGCGACCCCAATTCTTCAGTAATTTTCACTTTTTTATTTTCTGTCGCTGGAGAATTCCGCTCCAGAGTATTTGAAGTTTGACAGCTTCAAATGCTGTGCTCCTTGGATTTGCAAGTTTTCGGACTGCGATACGATGATCCTGCATGACTGAAGTCCGCACTTGATCAATTCCATTGTTATTTTGATTTGCTGAGGGGGTACCAGGACACGGTTCGCTGTTTACTGATATGCGATCATCTTTGAAGCAATTGAACTATTTCTTTTCAATTTTCAATTTCAATTTCAATTTCAATTTATTCAATTTATTTGATAATATGTACATTACAAACAAAATGTTTAAGGCATACATATTAGGAAGTATATATCAAAACAAAAATATTTTATAAATTAAAAATAACGTAAAATCTGGTCAAAGGTATAGGAGAATCCCGCTTCGGAAAACCCCCTCAGACACATGGAATATATCAATACCCAAAGCGATTTTGTTCAGCATAGCTGTGGCTCTTCCAACAGGCGTAACCATCGGCAGGTTGGTCCTGTATATTGGAATGTGAAACAATCTATGCTCGTCAGCATCGTCATGTCTAATGCAATTATCAGGAACATATAAACCAATGCTCTGCATAATTTCAGGATTATCAATCATACCGCGCAACAATCGATAAAAATGTGTAATCAAATACACATTCCTTCTAGTCTCTAGACTATTGTAGCCAAGCGTACCCTGGAGAAACTCGGTTGGGTAAAGCCAAGGATAATTTATGCGTGAGATGCTCATAGTGTTGTCCCTGAAAGCCTGTTGGATCTTGCATATACTTTCTACTTGGGCTTTCGGTAAAATTGAACGCAATATCATTGTTCAACTCGTTCCGTCATATCATAACTGTTTACAGTTCGACAGATAAAAAACTACACATCTTTACTCTCAAGCTGACTTTCAGCGACCGACGCATTTTGCGGACGGAAAAAAATTCACGCGTATGCATGAATGTCTCCTACACGTTTCTACCAAAAGACGTATTCTGCGCATCATTTTTGAGGGTGGAAAAAATAAAGATTTGATAATATCTGAAAGCACTGTGAAGAACGACCAAGAATCAGAATTCTTTATTCCTCTTTTTTAGATAGAACTCATTTACTTTTCAAATATAATAATAAGTGCACATTGTTACATGAAACCTACCCACTCTACTAGATAAAACTCTAAAGTAATGTGTACACCGTTTATAAAACCTTTAAATAAGTTGTTTACGTTACGCTAAAAAGGTTTAAAGATTTTAACCCCTAAGGAATTTTGTATATCCTGTAAGTTTCTTCCCCTCTGAGTTCAGCGGGAATGTATGAGTGACGCGGCGGAGGGGAAAGGGTGGGAGGCGGTTCGTAGTAGAAGGGTGGGACCTCCCCCCCCACATGTGCGACTGCTGCCGCAAGACTCAAGATTACAGCTAAACTTCCAAATCCGACACAGTCTTGTTTCGAGGAAGTTATCTCAACTGTTATAGTTTCTCTGCAATAGGTGGTATTTGTGGAAGTTTTATGCAAATGTTATTTTATTTTTAATAGTATATACAGTATGCTAGACGCCTGTCAAAGACAATAATTTGAAAGAAGTTGTGCACCTTCTACTTGTTACAATTTTCGGCACATATTTTTGTGTTCTTTGCCGAAACGTATTTTTCAATATGATAAAATATGTTTTAAAAAACACTATATCATTCTGTGCTACAACTTTATATATTTGACTACTAAGTTTAAATATTAGTTTAAATAGTTGTGATCCTTTTTGTATAGTTATCGAACTCTTAATGATTAAGAAGTCTAAGAAAAAATATATAAACATTAGCAGAGATTCAAACCTCACATCGACGTGCCCTACGTATTTGTTACTTTGCAGGAGAGACCTTAGAAGATTTTTTCATCATATTTTTTTTATTAATGAATTTTTTTATCTGAAATTCTGAATCGGTATTTCATATTATAATTTTTTTTATAAAATAACGTGTTTTAAGAAAAATAAATGCAATGTAAACTAATCAATAAACTCGTCAATTGATTAATCGAAGAGCGTGTATTAGAAGATGTGTGAATGTGGTCGAAATGTAAGTATTGTTCCAGGATAGAAGAGTGTGGCATTTTATTCTCTTTGCCTATACTCCAGCGGGGAAACAGCGTGACGGTTACTTATTTGACCTTCGTCATGTCATCTACGTTGATTTCTTAATGCTAAAAGAGCACACAGTACAATTAATGACAATGTTATGATTCATTTTAAGTTTATTGTTGTGACAAATAATTCATTCCAAAATACTGATCTTAAATTGATATTCCGCAGAACTTTTCGGTCTTTATCCATACGCCTGAGGACTATCTATAATAATAATCACTTTATGAATATTATAATATAAATATTTTATTTCGATTAATTTTTAAGAGTTTCTTGTCAAGAAAGGCTCACTGTATTATATGGATTATAAGCTGCTGATTCAAAAAACATTGTAGCAGACTTACTATATTGGTAAAACCTGATGGGGTAATAATTTCCTAAAGATATAAAGATTCCTGTCATACTCATACATAACAAACTAGCTCGCTCGCGTGGCTTCGCACGCGTAGATTTTTATAATCTTTAAGTCATATTTTATCAATTTGCGTAACATAGATACATCATATGTATAGTTCGACAACATGTACTGTTGTACTATATGTGTGTATTTTTTTATAGAACTTTTTGAGTTCTACAACTTCTCTATAAAAAGTATTTAAATGTCTCCTACCGACAAGGCAGCGTTCGTAATACTCTACCATTTTTTCGTCAACTTTAGTTGTAAAATAGGTCACCACGAAAAGCTTTTTAATTTTAACGAGAAAATATATAACCTGAAAGTCCATTCATATATTGGTGAAAGAATTTTTGAAATCGGATGAGTAGTTTCTTAGATTACCTCCTTCATCCAAATTTACAAACGCACAAACTTTTTATATATTAGTATAGATATAGATAAGCGTTCGATTTTGAAACGTGCTACTCGAACCATCGTAAATCTTGTAGCATTGATCATTAAAATTATTTATAAATATCGACACATTTCTCTCCATAAAAAGACACGAACCAAACTTTGCAAATGATCATCATAAATTTCTGTGTTTCGATAAACTTCAAGGAGAATTCGCATTTTAATATCGCAAAAGTTGCCAATCGAAAATGAGTTTGCGAGAAATCAAAAGTTTCAACTACAGCGCGCCCAGCCCATCTCCATTCCCCCGCGCTTTGACGAACATTTTTTCATCGAACTCAAAGCTTAATTGGATCGAACTTTTTGTGAATGTGAAAAAAGTGTAACTCAAAGCCAATGTACATTCAATATCTCAAGTTATAATTGACATTCATGACCATTTGGAATTTACAGCAGTTCTTTGTGAGTTCTTATGAATCTTTGCTATTATACAACAATGGTCTTGTTGCCTTAGCTTTAAGAATCTTGAGATAATTTGACAAATGATGGTGAGTTTAGAAACCTTATCAAGTAATATAACAGCCCACTGGCGTGACCCTGGCATCTCAAGCCAAGGATTTCGGGTTTGATTCCTAACGAGGTTTCAATACTTTTTTGTAATTTTCTCAAGAAAAATTTTTTTTTCCACATTTATAATTCAGAGAAGACAAGGCTGAGAATGACATCGAAAAAGGAGTGACTGCGGGAAACCGACCAGTAAAAATCAATCAAAGGAAGCAAGACTAGCGGTATTTAATGGACCTCGTAAGGAAGTGAAGCCTGGAATGGCAAAAAGAAAGAAAGTAGACTGAGCGTGGCTGAAATGCGGTCGCTTAGACGTTTTGTGGAAAATCTTTGTATGATAGAGTAGAGAATGACGAATTAGAAGTGAATGTTATGCTGACTGTAGCTTAATAGATAGAATAAAGAAGGGATCGCTGAGATGGTTCGGTCATGTGCAACGGATGAGGTTGAAAGGTAGTTAAAGAAAATTTTTGAGTAGAGTGTTGAAGGCAGTAGAAACAAAGGGCGTCTGCGTAAGACTTGCCATGATCAGATAAATCAAAAATTGGAGGATGGCCTTGTTTGTTTGTTTGTTTGTTGTTGATGAGTTTCAACAGTCGAAGAGCGTGAGAAGATGGATAAAAGCAAAAGTGGTGTGCCAAGGCAGAAGAGTACGGTATTTTATCCTCTCTACCTACTTCTCTGGAAATGGCGTAATGGTTAGTTAGTAAGTTTAGTTATAATAAAATATAATTTATATGGTGCCATTTTGTAAAAAAATTAGTCTCAAAGTAACTTACGTGAAACTCAGTAATTGAGCCTCATGGCCTATTGTATTGTTAAAAATTAAGAACTGTATATCTGCATATTAAATAATAATAATAGTACAATTTTTTTTGCATATAATAAGCATGAAAATTTGAAAATATGTCAATTTAATAAATAAATATTTTATTCTGGAAGATTTATTTTTATGGTAACATAAATACTGGCAGAAACTTTTTTTTAAATCTGTAGTGCTGTATGTATAAGAGTTAAAACACACTTCTCAAACTAAAATAAGGATTATATTATAAAATGATTATATATTGATATCCAAAAAAAGTAATAGGAGTACTATTATCTCTGAAATAGTAAATATGCAGCAAATTTCATAAATTAGTAGGTACTTTCTTAACAAATTAACTAGTTAAATATGTAGAGTAGACTGCGAAAATAAGAGAATTGCATTGTACGGTGTGACAAGTCACTAAGGTTTTAAATCTAAGACGACAACGCCAAACTAGGACTTAACTTTCTCGGCTAACGCAATTGCAGTAATACAATTATTTGTCTTTGCTTTTAGCGGACACCACTCCCAGAGTAGCGCTGGAATAAACCCAGTTTAAACCTAAGGGAGGTTTCGCGATTTTAAAGGGGGACACACTCACTAATTATATAAAAGAAATAAACTTGTTCTAGGTACTACAAATTATAAGAACTCTTCAATATTTGATTTATATACCTAGCACAAGCTTAACTAACTGGCTTCGTCATTTTTTATGCTACAATATATTAATGTCATATTTCATAGTTTCTTGCAGATAAGAAAATAGAGCCATTAAAAATTAATTCATAGTGAGCCTCAATTATTTTTTCTATAAAATTCTAGTTCAGTATTTTTTTTCTATCGCTAGATTTCAATACTATTTTTTGAAACATTTTTGCTTGTTTTATATATTTTTATGCATCGAAATATATTGCGTTTTGTTTTATTTTTAAAGTTAATCAGAAATTCAAAAGCTTCATATTTCATGATAAAAATAACGTTGCAAGCTGAAAATAGTCATAGTGACCTGTAAAATGCCGAAAGATAATTTTTCAAATATCGCAAAAATTTAAGATGTTTTGAATTATTTATTTTTTTAATATATATTGGTGCAATAAAGCAGATGCATAAGAGTTTAGATTACAACGACTAAGTTACAGAACCATGTACCAATGACATGCACCACACAATGGTAGAGAAGTAAGATAATTATGTATAATCAGAATGTACAAACATGGTAACTTATAAAATGCAATATTTTTCGATATTCACAGCCCGCTTAGATGGTCTGGTAGTTTATGAATGTGTTATGATGAGTTTCGGTGTATGTAGGAAGTGCGAGGTAGACTTGGTGATGACGATAGAACTAATTAAAGAAAAGTATATTTTTAAATGTACGATACGGTCATGAAACATTTCACAATTTCAAAAACTATTTACGGCACGATTTGTAGGTGAGTTACAGTAATAAGAAGAGATAAAATGACTCTTATTTAAAGAGTCGAAATTTAGAAAAGCTATGATAAACAGTGCAATGAAAATCTTCATTGAAATGCCAAAGTAGATAAGATGGAAGAAAAAATATCTCGATTAAAAATTAAGTTTCGAAAATATATTTTTTGCGTAAGTTTTAAAATGATTGATTAATGAAGTTTGTATTTAAATTCGAGCATATGTATATATTTAGGTAAAATCTATTTTTATAATAAAAATAAATAAATAAAAGTCATTATTAATTACCCGTTTCAATTTTTTATGGGTGATTATTAATATATTTTACTATGGGTTATCTCTACCTGAGTTTTTTAAATATTATTTTATTTTTTACAAATAGTTTTGAGAGAATCGGAATTTCACATCAACAGGTGAAGTATCAAACTAATTGCTTTTTAAATAAAGAATTTTAAGAATAATTCTGTTCAAATCTAAATAGGTAATTAAGTTAAAAAAAAGTAACCCATAAAAACCAAGTTTTTACTATATTCCCTTTCTTATTTAATTAGGTTTCGTGTCTACCAGACGCATCAGAGTCATTACTGAGTTGTATGAAAAATCATTAAAAATTTAAAAAATCCAAAATTATACTATAATATTTTTTTTTAACGAAAATTTGATAGATCATTTTGATCGTCGCCACGAGTCTGCTTGCAAAGTTTAAACTTGATTGGATCACGGTTAAAGGGTTAAAAATGGATCCAAAGTTTTTTCGTCAGACAGACAACCAGACGCCACGAGTTATTAAAATAAAGGGAGTAATAAATAATTTTTAGGTGCTGAAAAAATGAGCTGACGTTACTGGTGTGAGGTTGTATGTGCTTGTAATGGGAATATCAAGAAAAGAGTTAATATTAATGAGATGTTGTTAAGTAAATTTATACCCGAGTTCCAATTTTTTTGAATATCCGAACTTTCAAAATTATTCATTTTATTAACCTTACGCGTGGATGGAGAGGTTTAATCACAGCCTATATATAAGTTTATAGGAAACATGATTTTGCTAGCTATAGATAAATAGAGTCAAATTCTAGAATTCCGTACATTTTTAATTAGTAATCATCGATGAATGCATTCAAAATATATTTTTTTCGATCTTCCTGCTTTTGCTTTTATACCCTACATAAAATAAAGGTACTAACTTATCTTTATACATAATTCATAATATTTGAACATTTCCTTGATTTTACATATTTATTTATACATTTCAACTGGAACACGTATTATGTTTCATACTTAAAGCCAATATTTGCTTTATATCTAATACTACAGTGTGTTGATGAGCAGGACAATGATGAATAAATATTATTATTTAATCAACTAATTATAATTAAGCATTTTGTCAACATTTAGAAGTGGATGGATGACTGTTGAATTATTCTAAAATAAATAACATTACTTCATTTAGATAAAGTTTGTCATTTTGTTGACTTTATCAAAATTCTCAAAAATATTGATTTACAATATTGTCGATGTATAAAACATTACTTCATTTAGATAAAGTTATATAAATAACATTACTTCATTTAGATAAAGTTTGTCATTTTGTTGACTTTATCAAAATTCTCAAAAATATTGATTTACAATATTGTCGATGTATAAAAGTATTCCAGTTTACAGCAAATAGATATAATAGTGTGTAATTTAATTGTTGGAATTAAAGATAAAGATAATAATGTTTGTTTTTAATAATAATTTTTCAGATTTCTCTTATTATATTTTAAAGACAGGCCACAAAATACAAAAATGAAATTTTGATATTATTTATATTAGATTATGATATAGAGTCCTTAAACCGGATAATTCAGAAATTTTTTATTAAAAATAACAGAATACTAAAACTTACATGACTAAACACGAATTAAATTATAATCTCCCGATTAACCGGAGATTTTATATATTTCCCGTAAAATCTGGTCCCTCCACTCCCATCACGATTGAGTTCTTATTGATTCTGAACAAATGATTCTTTTACATTTGTTATTTTATGGTTATCTGTTGTTGTGCATCCATACTGTAATCCTTGTTCTTAAATAAAGCGTGTCATAATTAGATCGTGTTCGAATGTGAGGTCAGAGCTATGCTTGAGACGGAAGTGTGTAGCGTTCTATCCTTACTACCTAGCCTCTTGTACGTCGTATACTAGCTAATTGAGTTTATGGCAATGTTTTCATAGTCATGCAGTAACCCGCCAAAAGTACTGAGCCAAGTAAAATCGTAAGATTTCTTAAAAAAAGTACAAAGGTCATACATTGCATTTCAAAAAAAATTTAAACAACATGTCATGAGGCCCAATTACAGAAGCGAAACAGATCACAAAAACACCCATTGTGAATCACATATTTTTATTGTTACCGGGAATCGAACCTGGAACCATCGATATGCTAGTGTTTTGCCCACTGGGCTACGAAGGCCGCCGGATTAAAAGAATAACAAAAATACGAATATCATTGTGTCTCAAATTAAATTAACACTAATTTAATGAAGATATATAAAGGGACAGTCTTCCTGAATGCTCTCGAATATATTATTTCAGTATTGTAATTTTAAGTTTAAGAACCATATTAATATCTCAATGTAATATTTCAATTTATATATATCTTCATATTGTTTCAGATTTAAACAATCACAAAGCCCTTTTATTGTAGCGAAATACATCACAATATACTGCATTAACCATTTTAAAGACATTTATTAATTTTAATTAATTAAAATTTTGCATAAACCACTTGGAATACCGCCGGTTTCGATACCACTGTATTTTCGCCAGGACGGACGCTAATTATACATGAATTATTTTGCTAAACAAGTTTGTTTTTTAACGGGGGCGTGGCCACAGTTGTGGTTGGAATTACGGATGATAAACAGTGAATGGTACCTACCGCTTACTCAGGCCCGTTCTAAGAGCATAATCTTCCATATCAGTCCTACTCAATCATCTCCAGGTTGATATTTTTTTCAACTAACATCAGGACCGTGCTGCACCGCACCGGTCGTATAAGCCGTTGTAAAGCGGCACGGCTGCGAGAACAAAGCCATTCACTGTCCCCGTCTTAAGATAAGTTTTTAAAGTTAAATTAAAAGTTAAAAGAAAATAAATATATCATTATAAATAAAAAACAAAGTGATATACAGTTAGAAAAACAATAAGAAACAAAAAAAAGGACAATGTAAAAAACATAGGTTTAAATAACACAATACATATTATAGAATTATAAAATGAGCATAATAGTGACAAAAAGAATATAAGGAAAAGAAATCTTAAAAATCAAAGGAAACCGAACCTCTAATAAATCAAAATAATGTAACAATAAAATAAAAATTAAAGATGGACAAGTAGACACTGGAACGGGGAATAAAAAAAAGGGTTTTTAAAAAATATATAATTCTCTTAAGGTTGCGTCTGTCTTTTTTTCGGTATCGTTCATTTTAAATAAGGTGTGTCACGTTTCAATTACGTCACTAATCAATTATGAAGCATTGAAATATTTATTTTATAATTATGTTCTCCATTTCAGTATCTACTTGTCAATCTCCCGTACCCACATCATTACTGTAGCCACGCCCCCGTTGAAAAATTAGCTTGTTTACCAAATAAATATTGGATAATTGGTATGCATCCATCATGAGGATACAGTGGTATCAAAACCGGTACATTTTAAAAAACGTAGTAAAGTTACCCCAAATTGTCTATACAAAGATTACGGTTAATTATACTAAATGAAGCATTAAGTTACAAAGTTCAGGGAGGAAATTAAAAAATAATGTAAAATGATACAAGATTAAAAACATAATTGAAATACGTGTTCCGGTTTATCCCCGCGTACCCTGGCCGTGTTAAATTGAATGTGAACTTTAAGTGGACTTGACGGGTTGGACCATACGTGTCTTTAATACGTTAATGGATGTTAAGTTGTGTACTCCGCTTTGGGGGAGGGCGAGGCGGGTGAGGGTAATGGGGCTAGCAGCACGGAAAACATCGGATACGCTTCATATTTGATAGGCGCATTACGGTTAATTGAAAATAATAGTTCGTCGTATTTGAAATGAATTATAATTAGAATATTACGGAGGGAAATAATTAATATACAAGTTGTGGCATGGCAGAAAGAACATAATGTATTAATCAAGTCCTAAAATCATGTTGGACTTCGTATATCCGACACTTATAATTAGGTTATACGAAATTGTAGTCTTGGGTGTATTATAATTTATCTATGAAAAAAATATTTTTCAATTTTAAGTCAAGCAAATAAGTTTACTACATTTTATCGACGAATATTATTCAACCAACTGCTGCAGTTTCCTTGTCTAGAGAAATAATTCCTTCTCCAATATAACTTCTATTTTTAGCCATCCACGAATATGCTAAATAATCAGAATATTTTGAATATAACCAAATTTTTAAAGATGATTGATTGTATCCCCAGGGGGATATAATTAATAAAAATATATTGTAGATGTCTCATAGAGACGAAGCTATTTTTTATATGAGAAAGTAGGTATGGAAGTCTTTTTGGGTGTTCATACGGCTGGCTTTAGTGATCACTTTACACAATGTAACGTTCACTAATTCCACCCATGATAGACTACCATATCTATCAAATTCTTGGGTGTTGTATATCTGTATGTGTGCAAGTTAAAGATATATACAACTTAAATAAAATTTGACGGATGTGGTAGTCTATCCACTATCCCATGTAAAAAAATAGCTTCGTGTCTAAGAGACATTTTTAATATATCTTGATGCTAAATAATGCCTCTACTTCTTGATTTTAACCCATGTCTATAAAATTGACGAAAACGTGGTTGATGTGTGAATGAATGAAAGAATCAATGTAGCAACGTGTGACAGTGTCACCTCTATCCCTGGTCGGGAGCCTCCCCGGCACTCCCCTGCATTTGACAGAATGGATGATTTTCTGGTTATCGCCTCTATTCTCCCTGTTCTCCCCGGCTTCTCTACTTTAAAAGGAAAACCCCGAGAGAAAATTCTTTCAATTCGTTTTTTACGTAAAATATTCGATAACTTATATTACTTTTGAAAAATGTCATCTGCAGGAAAGCAAACCGTGATTTATACAAAATGAGTGCATAAGAACATGCGAAGAACCGGATGATTGCGAATTTGTGAAAATGTATCGTAGTTCATTTTTTGTTGTTAAAAATAATAATAATTTAATTTTAATTAATTTATAAACAGCAAAAACCACAATTATTACTTTTTTAATGGCTACTAATTTCGATATCACTATATTTCATCAAGACCTGCATATAATTATTATGGCAAAAATATATAAATGAATTAATTGTTGAATACCGACGTGGCCTCATTCGTAGTGGGGTTGTGGCGTGAAGATTAACAGGGAGACATTGAAATAGGAGAGATATTAAATGGGTTAAACGACAAATTCTTACAGTTTATTATATAAGATATAGTTATTATTTCTTAAATTAGTTAATATCACAATATGTATATCAAAGAATATTTCATTTTTGCAGTTTAAATTTTTTAATACATTTTTACGGGAATGCTAAGGTTTATTGAAGTTTTCTATTTTAACTTTATTTTGATTTTATTTTAATTTTATTTTAATTCTAAATAAAATTGTATTTTGTAAAAAAAACAGAAAAAGGTCACACATTTTGAATATAAAATGGTAAAATAAAACTTTCATTCCAGCATTATATCACAAAAATCAAACAATTTGAGTTTAAAAAAAATACAAATAAACTTACAAATTTTTGACAAACCAACAGGGAAAATTAATCTGTATTCTGTGTCGAAGAATATTGCTTCTTAATTTTTGAGTGTTATTAACGAAATAAGATATACATAAATAAATAAATGTCAGTGAGAAAATCACCTCGGAACATTTTCGCTTTAGGAGAACGTAGTTCAAAATTATTTGTGCATGTTGGAGTATTGCTGAGAGAGAATGATCATGATGGGATATGGAAATTTATATGACAAAGTAAAATTCATCATTGAAATTCATACCTTATTATTTTGACGAGCAAGATTTAATAAAAGATGCTCGCCAACTTATTATGACGCATTTAGAGGATAAGTTTCAGCTTCTAGTATTTCTTTCATTGTCCTTCGTTTATCGAAAAACAGTCCACAAATTCACTCCTTCATCACACCCTATCCCATCTCATCGTTATCCCTTGTCCCGTTTTTTACCCATCCATCCCCCGTGCCGGTGGTTTGTGGCATGCTCACACTCCTGAAAACAAAAAAATATAAAATTGTTCTTGCGACTTAAATATTCCTTGCTTTCTCATGTTCTTCCTCAAATGCCCATAGTCTTCACATTCAATGCTTTATGGTGAACGAAGACTACAGAAAGTTCTGGTAATGAGCCATCCAGTCAGGAGCCAGAAACCGAAAATTTATTTTCGACTATTCCATCACTGATCGTTATACTAGTATCAAGCAATAAACATATTTTTATTTTATTTAGAAAAAAAGAATGACTGACCCGATAGATCCATGTATATTACATTTTCATTCGCACACAGGTACAAACATAAGGTAATAAATAAAAAAAATATAAAAAGGAAATAAGGAAAGATAGATTGCAGTTATTTATTATTGTGTGTGTACTTGTAAATATATTTGTCTTGTTTGTAAGTATATAATTATAAATGTGTGAAATTAAGTTGATTTCTATATTGTCGTAGTTAATTAAGTCTTTATATTGCATTCAGATGTAGATGAGTTGCGATGATCCTGTTTGTATTTAAGCATGATCGATGTAATAGTTTTGAAATGTTTTGGTGTAATTTTGGTGGGTTTCATGAGTTTTTTCTAATTTGAAGAGCATTACAATTATGAACGAAAAACACAATTGTTTATTTACAAGGGAAAATTTCGAGTAAACAATAATTCGATAATCCTAGCAGACTTTTCCATTATATTTGACATTTATAAGACTTACAATAATTGTTTAAGGACAGAGGACGGATTTGATGCTTGTTTCATAATATTTTCTCTCTGAAAATCATCGTGTATTTCATTGTTTGCCATACCAATGAGGTGGCAGGAACGCTGTCCCCCCGGGTGTACCACAAGGGTCGTTAGAGTGCCCTCCGCAGCCTCCGACCGAGGGTTGGTAAGGGTTGTAGGGACTAGCTATGGAATCGCTCGTGACATGGGCTATTTTCATAAGCCCTTAAAAATTCACGAAAATTTTGGATTAGTAAATGGATTCTTTTTTTATGAGCAACAGATATTTGAATGGAATTATGAAGGGGTCATTACTTAAAATATATTTGTACTTCAAAATTATGTTTTGGGTACAGGACAATTTTTTACTAATGGTGATATACAGTCGGCCTCTAAAGAATCTGATGCAAGTATAATTTTTTTACTATTTATATAAAATTAAATTATATTAATCACATATTAATAATAATAATGACTATATCGATTCCCTTCATTAGGTGAAGGTGAAGCTGGTTTGTTTCCTACTATGTTGATTATAGGTGAAGAAAATGTTTATGATTAAAATGTTATTTAATTAACACAATATAAATGGTCTATTTAATAATAAATACTATCAATGTGTCAAATATACATTAAATTTAAAATAACAACACACTGTACGTGGTACGCATAACCGATAAAATTACTGTTCTTTACAATACATTACATATACTCGTAACATCTCTTTCTGGTATTTCTATCATTCATGCACACTATTTACTTGTATCGATGTATAACACATCATTGAAGTAGATTCACAAAAAATGTAGTCCATAGTCAGCAACTTATGTCAAAATCACGTTAGCTTTAAGTGATTTATGTCGAAACGACTTAAGTTTGGTATATAAAGTTCACAGAACTCCATTGAGAAAGTGATTTAATTATTGTTCTTGGTATCTTGACAGTCAGTACGGGCTATGAAAATGCAACTGTAATTTGTAATATTTTTATGACTTTGATGTAGATTTTGTTGTTTTTGATCACCTGTTTTTTTTAATCAACCGCGCAACGCAAAGGAGGGTAATGTGTTATTCAGCCAATGTATGTATGTTTGTTCCTTTCAGGCCTTCTAGAAACCAAACGATTTTGGGAAGATTTGTCTAGAAGATTTGTCTTTGAAGAGTCTAGATTTTTAATGGGTCCCGACACTTAAAGTCACTGTGTTCCGCATTGGAATGTCTTATGTGTGTATCGATCATAAAACTATTTCAATGGTGTAATTATTCAATACTACGTAACAGAATTCTAGACTATTGGGCTTATTTTCTTTTCATTTCTTTATTTAAAGTTCACATTTTACGCAGCCGCAGGTTTTTTTTGTTATTAAATTTTTTTTTTCAGTTTTATTTTACATTTTTTTCCCGATTATACATATACAAGTTAAAAAAAAATTTTTACTGTCTAAAATGTTTATCAAAGAAGAATTAGCAATGCAGTTTCTCTACGTGGAGTAGTTCTGGCTTTGTATACTGGTAGTACCTATCCAAATATTTTTTCGACAGATTGATTAATATAATTTAATTAACCTAAATTATAGAAGTCTCACACAGACCAAGCTATTTGGCCATTTATGGAAAATACGTATAGAAGTTTTTATAGGGTGGCCCAGGGCAAATAATCTGTATGAGCTGGCATATGTGGTAACTTCACTAATTCCATCACAATTCCACATCTGAGACTATGGTCCTTCTTTTGACAGTGTTTATAGATTTCGCAGCTGGTAATGACACCTCTATATATTTTTAAAAGTAGAATATCAAGCAATATACTTTTAAAAGTGTCTCTACTATTCTTCCGAATAATGTAACATACATATACATTTAAAAATTATCTAATTTATTTTGCATAATATCGAATGTACTTTGTATTCTGACGAATAAACCATTGGCCTTGAAACGTGTTTATTCAATAAGTAATGGTATTAAACAAAATGCTTTTCTCTTTATAAATTATATTGTATATAAAATTGTTTAAACTAATTCACAAAACAAAGAATTTACACAAATGTTTTATGACTTTTAAAATAAATATTTAGACATGTTATTAACTAGTTACCGCCACGTATTCAGTCCACGCATGCGTTGAAATGAACAATATTTAATATTAACTCCAGTCTGATGAATTTGAATAATTTTGCCTACACTATAATCAAATAAGTTGGTATTCTTGCAAAGATGATAATATATGGTAACAAATGGGGGTTAAGTTCATTAACTCCTAGCACGTCTGAATGTCTACAACTAATATTGTGAATTCAGTCATATTAAATTATTGAAAATAACGAACTTAACTAATGGAATTCTTGTCATTTCAGTAGTCGGAGGATCAAGCCTCATTTAAGACCAAGAAAATAGCCTTATTTTTCAAGGTATACGTATTTAGTTAGTTTTAAAATAATATGAATATTGATATAACGCAAGTTCTGTGTAAGTATTTTTATTTAAAAAAGTAACTTACCATCCATATTCTGTGTACGTATTTTTATTAAAAAAAGTAACATACGATCCGTATTCTGTGTACGCATTTTAACTAAAAATGTAAATTACCATCCATACTCTGTGTACGAATTTTTATATAAAAAAGTAACTAACCATCCATATTCTGTATACGCATTTTTATTTTAAAAAGTTACTTACCATCCATATTCTGTGTACGCATTTTTAATAAAAATGTAAATTACCATCCATATTCTGTGTACGAATTTTTATATAAAAAAGTAACTAACCATCCATATTCTGTGTACGCATTTTTATTTTAAAAAGTAACTTACCATCCATATTCTGTATACGCATTTTTATTTTAAAAAGTTACTTACCATCCATATTCTGTGTACGCATTTTTATTAAATAAAAGTAACTAACCATCCATATTCTGTGTACGCATTTTTATTAAAAAAAGTAACATACGATCCATACTATACCATATTCTGTGTACGAATTTTTATATAAAAAAAGTAACTAACCATCCATATTCTGTATACGCATTTTTATTTTAAAAAGTTACTTACCATCCATATTCTGTGTACGCATTTTTATTTAAAATGTAACCTACCATCCATATTCTGTGTACGCATTTTTATTTAAAAAAGTAACATACGATCCATATTCTTTGTACGCATTTTTACTAAAAAAAGTAAATTACTATCCATATTCTATGTACGAATTTTTATTAAAAAATGTAACTTACCATCCATTATTTAGTGAGATCTTCAAAATGAAAAATTAAGGTGCGATAAGGTTTTATAATTTAGAACAATAAAAAACAATGTTTTTTGATTGAATATTATCTATTATAGAAGAAATGAACACTCCATTATAATGTGTATACATAATTAACGAACTAGGAAGAAATAATGCATCGGCCTCCACCCTGGCGGTGATAGGACGCTCTCCTGATGACGCTGGATAAGACTTCAGCGATACGTCGAGATTTGCTTCTCAGTGAAATATACGGTTCGTATAAAATATCCGTTTCATTTAACACGTAAATATATCTCACGACCGTAATAATAACCTTAAATGTTTTGCAAACATAGTAGTTTTGCAGATTTTAATTTTATATCTTGAAATCGTTTTTAATATTTTTTTTGTTAATTATTATTCCAGAAAAAAAATCATTTATCGATTATTATTAAATGAATCGAAAACTGTCGTACCAAATTCATCAATAACCATTTGAGACAATGAAAAAATTGACGTACTTCTGTTAATGATACAATTATCATACCAGTTTCAACTTTATATCATGCAGTGAATCACAAGTACCTTAAACCGAGTAAGTAATTCGTGCTACGCGGCGTTAGTATAATTTTTATTTATTTATTTAATCTTTTATGATAGATCAAAGTCTTTTGTTTTAAATAGCAAAAAACTATGTTCTAAAATTTAAAATAAACATTGAAATGTTTTTTCACTAAAACAATAAAATATAACGTTTTTGTAAGTACGAGTGTGAAGTAAAAAATTTCCAGGTGTATGAATTCTGTAGACTCCTATATTATTAAGAATTTGGTTCAAAATGTTAATACATTTTAAAATAAAACTAAAAGGTTCTTCTAGTCTTTTATTAAAAAAGTACCCTTTTTTTATGTACCTTTTATTTTCCGAAAAATAACGTAAATTGAAAATTTTGATAAATATTTTAAAAATGTAATAAGTACCAATAAATAATCTGGATCATCCCAAAATATTCGGACGCCCGAAATGGTTTGAGGTAAAATATTTTGCGGAATATTATTTGGTTTTACAAAGCGTCGTTTGTATTTTACGATTCAAATTGGGGACATTTAAAATTGTTTAACATGTAAAACAGACGGGTTTTATGAGATGCCTTTCAAAATTTATGAGCTCGCTGAGATTGAGGTAATTTTTCTCGAGCGACATCCAAATTTTCAGAATAAAGCCTTCAAGCTGAAGACTAAAGCACTTAATTAATAATGAAACAATGGGGTGCCAGACGAAAATTAACGAGATATTTTTAATTAAGCGGTAATTGTTTTCTTCTTCTAGAGAAAATCTTAAAATGTGAGGGAGGGCGGCGGCTTTGCGGCTATTTGGATTATTTTTAATTGCCTCCAACATTACGGCGAATTTCGCTATTTTCCTCCCGTACTGAAAAATTATGAAAAATATTTTAAATATACCTTCGTCGTGACTGAAAAATCTAGTTTCCTTTCTTCGTAGTTCGTCAATTATTAGCAGTAACAAAAAAATAAATCGACAAATTGTCAAGTTTCCAGGACAGAGAAAAACACGAACTTTATTAGCCTTAGCCTACTAAAATCGTTATTTTTTATTGTTTCCTATGTAAGTTTATAGATCTCCACAATAACATGATTGGAAATGCAAACTCTTGTTTATTGATTGATAAATTATTCCCTCATAAGATGAAACGTGTCAAGTAAACAAATTGAGTAGAATCAAAAAGCAAATTCATCTCCATTAATTATTAATATTTAAAGTTATTTTATTTAGAAGAAAAGTAAGCCAAAACATAAATCAAATGAAACACAAGATTAATTCAACTATTGACAAAATTTTATTTAATTATTTACAACTAACGTACCTATCTATTATTTATTATACTGGATTGTTTCGTTAGAAAAAATGTTAAGATATGTAAATTTTACAAGAAAGTATATAGTGTGTTTACAAGCCATTATTTGTAATATAAAATTAATACATAATGTAAAAAAGTAAAAAAATTCTTGTAAATGTAAATCAAAATTGGAGCATTAAAATACAGAATATAGGGTTTCATAGTGCTTAATTTGTACAATAGATATATATCCACTCGCTTGCCCCGATCAGAGATAGTGTAATTCCGAGGAGATCCCTGAAAGCAGTCATGACCAACAATGTATTTAAACATTTATTAATTATATATTTAAATGATTTTAGAAATAAAAACTGATCACGGTAAAAATAAACAAAAAAATGAATGTTGTCTGTTTATTTACTTATCAATGACAAACAATTATGGTTTTTGTACACTAGAAAATATTTTAATTAGGTTAATTCTTGCAATTGCGTTCCTGAGTCGCGCGGCCGTTCATTTTTAAATCGTTAAATCTATTCAATATCGTTAGCTTGAGTAGGTACCTACTTTTAGCACATTTTGCGAAGGAATAAATAGTAAGACCTTTGTTAAATAATGTTAAAGAATGTTCGAGATGAAAAAGTAGATCAACTGAAAAAATATAAGTATACTAGTCATTAGTAATTGGCAGAAATTTGAATACTGAAACGTTGTAATGTTACTAAACTCTTGTGTGTATTTAAATGATCAGTTATATTTCTGAAACGAATATCACGAACCTATTATTTCATAATGATGAAACTTTAAGCTTCTCGGCATTTCAGGACTTGTCTTTTTAAATGCTTGTTTCTTTTGTTTATTTAGGTTGTCTAAAAAGATACACATATTAAAATTTTACAAAAAATCTAACCTAACCTATTTTTTTGCCAAAATAAAATTTTCTATAAAAAATCTAATTAGTAAAAAATGAAAAAAAGGCACTGGTTACACACCAAACTATTCACTTCAAGATTAAGACTGTTTTATGGGCGCACAAATATTCACTTCACTTGGAAATTACTTTATTATTAAGATTTAATAAGACTTATATGCCCAATGCAGACGTAGGCAAAGCGAAGTTTTTGACTAAATACAGCATCGATTTTCGGGTAGGAAATAGTCAACATATGAAAAAAGCTAATACAGAACAGCGAACTTAAATACTAGTGCAATAATCGTGTATCAATTCTAATATCCCATCTTCACATAGAACACGACAATTTGTCACCTTTCATTACTAGAATTCCGGAACTAATTATTACCAGTCAAATTCTGTGACCAGCAGAATATTAAATACTGGTAATGAACATGATTATGTGGTTGACATTTTTAATGACAATCTAGTGAAAATAAAGTAAACACTTAAAGAGACAATACCACATCATTGCTAACTTCCACTATTAATAATTACATGTAATGATATTTAATATATTTTTTTGTACACATTTCTGCACTGTATTTATATTTTAAATTTTTATATTCATATTTTAATGCTTATACCTGATAATTGTACTTTTTTATATTTTACTGCTTATATCTGATATTGTTTTACATACTTCTTGAATGTTACACAATATTTTTTTATTTTTTGTTTAATACGTGCTAAGACTTTATAATTTTATATCTTGAATTGATATTGTTTTATATATTCTTTGTTTATTCTTTGTATGTTATAACATTTATGTTTTATATTTATATTTTCTATTTGCTATTTCTATTATCCACATAAATATTTTTATATTCTTTGTATATTATAAAATTTTTGTGAAAAAGCCTATAATGGGCGTGAACAAATAAATAAATAAATAGAAAATATGACAAAATAAGCGACGCATTGATTTTCTTACACAATACGAGATGAGGTACCATTCGGAGGTGCGGACTAGCGTAATCTTTCATTAAATAAAACATGGCGACTTAGGCATTTCAAAATGACGAAAAGGAATGTTAATTGATTTTATAAATTTAAATCGAGACTCGCCGGATGAAATAATAAACGCCGTAACAACCAACCTACCCAGAGGCATCTGCTTAAAATGTAATTAAGAAATATTCATTGTAGGGAAATTAAACACAGATTTTCGTATTCTTGCGAGATGGGCGAGAGAAATTGAAACAAAAGATTTACGATATTCGGGATGTATTTCGAAAAGTGAGAAATTGAATTTAAATAATTATTATAACTGTTTTATTAAACCGTTTTCGCATGGGGTGCGAAATACGGTCCGATAAAAGTTGCATATAAATATAATTAACGTCCATACTCGTAGTATTATTATATTTATTAATAATACACCACCTGAATTAGGCATTTAAAAACAATGAAACACAAAGTGTTCAAGTATAATAGTCATCTAAGTGCACAAGAAAAAAAAAAGAATATTTTGAAGACAGATACAATAAATAATAACCTTAACATGAAGGCAAATTATAAAATAAACAAACAGATTTAATTTTTATATGTGTGAAGTATACGAGCATTAAATATGTTAACGGAGCTGTATTGATTGCCTAGGCGGTGAAGTCTATGGTGAATTTATAGTAGATACAGTTAAGCGAGCCGGGTACCTACATTAAAAGTAGATAACCGTGTCACGAAACAGTCGCCCTACTACTCTACTGCTTCTCTGTAAGTAATCATGGGAGAGAACCAAGAGTAATGAAATAATTCAGGGTTTTGACTCAGGATAATGAGACCAACACACTATTAATATTTTTTCTGATTAAATTACTTAAAGTTCCCCTACATGACAGCTTCGAAGGAATGTATAATTTATGAATCTTAAAAATATGTATTGAACCACTTTGACTCAAAATGAAAGAAATTTATAAAACGGCGACCATAGTGTTATGTCAAAAGAGAAAAATTAAATTTCATAATAATTAACAAAATATATATATATATATATAATAGTATAAAAATCAACTCTTGTGAAACATGTGAGTTTGATAAAAAATACGCGGCATATCATTAATTTTAGTTCTCTCAAAGCAGTTCCCATCAGATATAATTTACTTGTGCCAGCGCGTTTTCCAATCTTCAAAGCGTTTAGCTCCCTTAGAGATTTTATCTCTATCTTCTCAGTGTTGGCAGAATGCTGTCTTTTCATGTTTTTTGGCGCGAGTTATGTAAATCAACAGCGTCATTTAGAGTGGCGTAGCGTCGTGGTAGCGTAAGTAATGGACATTACATAGAGAATTATGTATTTTGATCATATTTACACGGCAATATTTGCTCGTTACCTGATGTAAACGATCTCCCTCTGTAAATAAGAGATATATCTCATGTAAAGACGGAATTCATCACCTTTTCTAATAGTTTCCCATGATTTTTTATCACATTTTTGTATGAAAAGGTTGCGTATAAAAGCGGTGGGTCTGCCCTCATTGATCGACGGGCAATGGATACGAGGGTGGAGTTAATGGTAACCAATCCGTCGGGGGATCCCAAAAGTACGGCTTAAGTGAGAAGCAGTGAGCGTCTGTCCCACATGTTAGTGGCGGCTCACGAATGATGGGTAAGGCAACCGACGTATTCGGGTACTAGTTGCATACATTATAAGTTTAATCCGATAATTGGCCATAAATAGGTAATGATAGCGGATGCAACCCTAGCTAGTTGGGACATTCTGGTTCCACGTCTGATGACTATCGGTGTATAAAAAAAAAGTACTACTCCAATTCTAGGTAACTATAAATAGTTGAAATGCGAATGCTTAGATGGTCGGCAGGAGTAACACTAAAAGATTGGATTAAAAGTTCATGCATTCGTGGTAGCCTGGGTGTCACGGACATGAAAAATAAGCTAAAGGAATGACAGCTGAGATGGTATGGTACATAAAAAGGAGACCACCAGACCACACGATGAAGCAGGCAATGTCTGTGGAGCTTCATCAGCAGTCATCCAGAGGAAGACCAAAGAATTCCTGGATGACTCAATGCTCCAAAATTCTACAGAGAAACGGCCTGGATGAATGCGATAACCAGAATCCAAGAAGATACAGCCTGAGAACGAGAAGAGCAGACCCCAACAGCCTACCTAGTCAATGCAAGGAAGAAGAAGAACTAAGTAAACCTATCTAATCATTTATCCTATTTAATCAATTTAATCAATTGATGTTTTAAAATTGAAGAAAATTAGGTGACTTTGAGGGATTTCTATATCACTTTAAACTTGTGAGATATATTTTTTCAATAATATAACATATTTTAATATATAAAAAAAGTTATCCATAAAAATCAAGTTTTTCAATACTCCGTTTCTCATTTTCGGGTTTCGTGTCTCCCATAAGCGTCGGAATCTAAATACAACTTACTGTTTGTATGAAAATATCAATAAAAATTTGAAAAATCCAAAATTATACTATAATTAATTTTTTTTTAACGAAAATTTGATAGATCTTCTTGATCGTTTCCACGAGTCTACTTGCAAATTTTCAGCTCGATTGGATCACGGGAAAAGAGTTAAAAATTGATCCAAAGTTTTTTCGTCAAGCAAGCAAACAGACGCCACTTGTTAATATAAAGGGAGTAAAAATGTTTGAAAATCTGTCAGCTAATTTTCTTTCAATTATTTACGTCCTAAAAGATACTATTTTAAGAAAACATTGTATTTTTTTGTATTTTTTTCAACTTCGCTTTAAAAATATATAACTTAACTGAAGTATCATTGTAAAAATACTATACTAAAATTTTACAATAAAAATACATGGTCTAAAATTCAATACGAAAAAATTATTCAATGTTCTTACTGAATAGTTGGGATTTGTGGCACGAAATTGAAAAATGCGTTGAAAATATATATTTTTTGTTTCCGCTAATAAAATATGCGTTCCAACTTTTTTTCAGAAATACCTTCTTTAAAATTCATCACGCTGGGAATGTCATAAGATGGGGTAGCATCCAAGCTATGAAAATGTCGTTTGTGCCTTGTTATGTATGGAAATACTCAACGAAACTTTTTTCATCTCTAACGAGCAAACTTAAGAATGTTGTTCCTAGGACACGCCATGCTTAGTATTACTTAAATTGTTTGCTGTCTTGCAGGAAGTTAGGAAGGTTTTTATTAAGTCGGGGTTGCGATGAAGGTATTATCTTCTAGAAAAAATCTAGACCGGATATGTTTTTTTTTAATATCATGTCTTTTACTTTTAAAAACTTAAGTATTGCGTGTTTTTGTCAAGCAGCAACAAAAACGTGCAAGTAATATTGTGACATTCCTTATAAAAATGGAAACAATGCTTTGTAGTGTTTTCCTCTCATTTTTAAAAGTTGAAGTGGAGTAGGTACTAAAGAATAATGATTTTCGTGTTGCAAGATAACTCTCAGAAATATACTTAGGTTTATATTGCCGTGGCGTGCACAATTGAATCACGAATTGTAGGTAACAGAAAAAATGAAATTACATATTTTCCTAACAGAATATTATGATATATTGCAATGATGATTAATTAATTAAGGATAAATAAAAAAAAAAGGCGAAGATAATGTATATATGAGATATATATATATATTTATGTGTGTTAAAAAGAAATATTTCTAAAAATCTAAACTATAAGAAATTAATAAAGAGGTATCATTACTAGTTACGAAAGCTGTGTACACTAACTTGTTAATGAGAAAAAAATCAAGAGATGTCTCTAGCAGAGATCATAGTAAGTTCTCGATGGAATTAGTAAACGCTGCATTGTGTAGAGTAATCTTTTAAGCCAGCTAATACAGGTTGTAAGCCCTGAGCCATCGTGTAAGAGACTTTCATCCACTTTGAGACTTCTCTAATTTTTCCTTAATTATTATTTATTTTACGCATGTAAAACTGGCATTATTTGTGCGAATGTAATATGCATATATAATAACATGCAAATATAAAATGTAGTTTTTTATGTCGTCGTGGAAGTGTAAATATAACACCAAAATTTAGATTATCATGTGGTTAGTGTGTCAATTACGTCTAAGTATACTGTGAATCTCTTATTTGTTTTAGGAACATTCGTATAAATTTCATGCACTTTATGTGTACCATCACTAATTTTAAAATTCTGTTCTAAATTTATTACAATTATAGATTTTTAATTAATATTTTTATAAAAGATATAATTTACAGATTATAAAATTGCCAAGTTAGTGCCATTATCAACTTTTACAACATGATCCAACGATGATGTAGGTCTAAATGAAAGCGACGTCAGTACGTGGATGATCTTCAATTATGGAATTTTAACGGTGCTATTTATTACCTACAAATGTCGCATGGACTTGGAGACGCTTTGGCAAGGTTAACTAATTCTCAGCTATGAATATTCGAAATAGCTAAAGGACCACATCTCGGATCACAATTTTATTCTATAATATGGATTTTAATTCAGCAACATATTTCTTTTCTTATGTACAGTTTTATATTTTTTAATTGTTGAAGACACGAAAAATAGTGCTTTAAAATAATGTAAGGGAATTTTTTTAGGTACATATCAAAAGGTCACTAACACCCCTACAAAAAGTCCCAGAATGACGTAAAAGTACAAAAACATTTTTTTGGTAATTAAGGGAATACCATATCATTGCAATACATAGTTTATGGTTGGATTGATCATGGTAATCGCTTTAGCCATTTAGTGCAGTGGAGAAGTAACACATTATTTGCTTGTGTCTCGCTTTATTGAAGATGTCGTCAGCGAGCTCTACGTGTTTGTTTGAGCTGTGCAACATTTCGCTTCTAAAGCTCTAATTGCGAGCCAGAGAGGACCTGAGCATTAAATTTCTAAACTAATGGTACCATTCTATAAATTAATATAATACTCACAACGTATAGTGAATTACTGAAATGTCATATGATACAAATCAATTCAAAGATTTCATGTATTCTGTGTAGAAAAAAAACTTTTGGGGAGAACATAATCAAATGATAAACAAATGATGTACTCTTCTTCTTCTTCTTTTGTTAGATCCTTGATCTGTGTTGACAGATTAGTTCTGGTCTTATGAGAGGTCGTTCAGCTCTCTCTCCATCTCTTTGGTGGTCTCCCTGGTGGTCGGCGCCCCTCTGAGATCCCACGCATAACGGCTCTGGGAAGTCTCGTCTGCTCCGTTCTCTCGACATGGTCCCTCTAGAAATGCCTTCTCTGTCTGATACATCTTACAATGTCTTGTATATCGCAAGTTCTGCGGATTTCCGCATTGGGTACTCTGTCTCTAAAGGTCTTGCCCATAATGGGTCTTAGAGCCTACATCTCGGTAGTTCAGAAGAGTTGTTTAGTTCTCACCGTGTCCCCTCTTGCTTCGATACCGTATGTATGTATTCAGATATATGTATTTTTTAAATTCACTTTGTAGCCATCATCCAAGTTGGTCCCAAATAAATGACTTGGATGAAGGCTATAATAAAGATCGTGGTCTTCCAGGCCTCTTGACTATTCTTCTCCATCTTTACCGGCATCCTACGATCTTAGCGCTGTCACAAGTGTCCAACGAGTGTGGGGCCTTTCTCTTCCTCTTCAACCCTTAGACGTGGTCTACCGCAACGAGCTTCTCCAGACTTCTACTCTTCCGGTAAGATGTCCAAGAAGATTCGTCTGAGATGAGTGGATGATAGTATCTCCTTTGTTTCAAGCAGGCGCGTGCAGTGGGAACATTGAAGCATGAGTTTTTTGTAAACGTATATTTTGGAAAAAAAAAATAGAAATCAAATATTTATGCTACAGATTTTTATGATATATCAAAATATGAATGCTATGATAACAATTGTGATAGAAATATTACGAAATATATATTCTATTCCAATTTTTTTTCCAAATAATTGGTTACGTAAATGTCATCCTGCGATGTTTCCACTGCACGCCTCTGGTTTCAAGCCCTAGTAATATTGAGACTTTTGTGCGTCTCGCTATCCACGATATACTCAACATCACCACATCTAGAAGGCACTGATCCGTCGTCTCTCTTTAGCCTTCACGGTCCACGATTCCACACTATAAAGGAATATTGAGTGTACAAACTGATTTTGGTTGACTGGTGGTTTTGGATATACCTGGACTTTCCATATTTTGTGGTTTTGGATATACCTGGACCTGGATATTTTCAAGTCTGCAACAACTTCAATAAACTTGAATAATGCTGACGACATCTTCAATAAACTTGTATAATGCTGACGACATCTTCAATAAACTTGTATAATGCTGACGACATCTTCAATAAACTTGTATAATGCTGACGACATCTCCAATAAACTTTTGACTTCTGGATCGCAGTCGTCATTTAAGAACCGAGAAAATTATTGTTAGCTTATCAATATATGTACATCAATTTTGTTTTTTCTCTTTTTACTGTTTCCAATTTATAGCCAGAGCAGTTTAATAAATGTCCGTTGAGCAATTTCGTTAGTACTATTCGTCCGAGGGGATCATTTCTTTCATCATTAGGAAGCGTGTTACGTAGTGAGGAGATTTCTTTGGATATCGAAGGGAACAGGCCTTATATCGGAGACATGTTCCGAAATGTGGTGTTTTTCTCAAGTTTTTTCTCAGAATTTAAATTCTTTAGGATTCAAAGGTTAACAAATCGTAAGTAATCAATTCTTAATGAGGTTCCGAGTAGTTTTAATTTATAACTACCAAGGAATGGTTACTATTAATTATAAAGTTGGAGAAATCCGAGTTATTATTTTTCAGGCAACGACAATGTTATTCTATTCTCGTTTGTAGATATGTAACGTTCCACTTTTTACAACAATAAAAAAATAATACCAAGTATTTTATTTTACCACGCTTATATTAGCTTCACCTGTTTGTCTTCTGGACGGAATATTATAATCGATATTTCACCCAGTTAACAATGTCTAATAGAGCTAAAATTTTTCACACAGGTGTATTTTCGATGACAATACATGAATTAATTAGATTCACTAATTAATCAAAAATTCCATCATAATTATTCAAAGTTTTATATGGGTAATTAGTTAATTAGCCTACCAAAAGATGCGCAAGTTTCCTACCGAAGAGATTTTGTACGCTGAGTAATATTAACACTAAAAAGTAAAAAATTAATTTTCGGCCAAAAAATGTTTGCATCCTTCTCTTAATAAAAGCGTGGGCGCTTTCTCTCCATTAATAGCAGAATTCTGTTATTAATATCAATATCGTAAGCACCCACCTTTTATTTAGATTTTTAGTTATTTTTTAGTTATTTTAGATTAGTAATACAAAAATTTTTTGACTGAAAATTTATTTCTTACTTTTTAGTACATTTAAATATAACTTTATGCTTTTTTAAAAAAATATTTTTTTTCATGTTTTATAATTTTTCTCTAGTCTATTTTGATCAGCCGCTATTAGAATAACAAAGTTGTTTCCATAGAAGGTTAGAAGAAAGGAATATTATTTGCCATTTATAATATTCAATAAATAATTATTCAAATAACCCACGAAATATACTTCTATTCAGTGCACACGCCTCTGCTTTCATTGACGTTAGTTAGGTTAATATAATATGTGTGAGCTTTTATTTCATCTCAGGTGAGCCTGAATACATAGCCTACTAATTAACGCTCGCAGTTTGACTCGTGCCGTGACGTTTATAATTTAATATCATTAGTCATGGTTGAATGATATGAGAATATTATCTGCATATGACTGGGGCGTAACCATAATTAGGTTGTCAGAAGAGGGCGAATTCCAAAGAGACATTGCTTGGAATTCAACACGAATATTATTAAATTTCTCAACCCTTGCTTTTTCGGTGGTTAAATAAATGTTATTTATTTTATATTTTTTTAATTTATTTATTTCAAAAAATCCTTGTTTACAAATAAAGGTACTTAATACTAATTTAACAGTAAAATGTAAGATAAATTACACTTTTTTTTTTGTTGAATTTGTGGATTATGCCACTCTACTAGGCTACGCCTGTCCCAGAGTGGCGTTATAGAGCACAATTATAATATTTTTTTGAATTCGTCAGAAATATTTATTTTCATAAGGTAGTAATTGTGTATCTACAAAGTATCAAGTGCAATGTTAATGAAAAGTGAGTGAGTCATAAGTCCAAGTGTAAATATGTGTAGAATAATTGTTTAATGTAAAAAGGGTTAAAGTTTTGTTTAAGATTATTTTTTATTTTCCTTAATTAATTAATTTATTTATAAAGGTATATATTTTTATTTGTTGACATTAATACGCAATTACAGTAAGTAAATTTGAGTCATTTTGTTATGTTATTTATTTTTGAAGGTAACTAATAAAATAAAACCATAATATTCAATATAATTTATTATTTTTAAACTGCTTCAAACGACTACATGCTGATACGGATCTTCGTCCTGAAATTAGTGTACATAATAAAACGCATTAAGTTATTAAATAATACATAAAGAATAATCGATGAAATCCAGTAAGCTTATGTACACTAGCGCGTATGATAATCTATTTTTAACCGGTTAGTAAATATGAAGCTACTTTATCATTTACCCCGACCGACAGAGTTTACTGAACGTCATCGAAATGGGCGACCAACAAACGTATGCAGATAAACAATAGTACGTCCGTGTACTAGACTCTTCCCCCGCATCTCCTGTCCGCAGGTGTCCGAAACCCACCCCGCGTCTTACCTCTTCACCCTATCTTAATCTTCCGCGAGGGTATATGCATAATGATCATACAAAACACGTATCAAAGATCAGATACAGCAGATATTTACGCATCACCGGAGGTTCTGCCCGACCTCTGGAAATCTAATCTTTGACAGAAAACAAAAGTTTATTCATTATTTAAAATAAATACGTAAATCAAAATCCGTGTAGTAAATTAAACATTGCATTAATAAATCAACGCGGAAAGTCAAAAGAGCCGCGTTACAATGACCAACACCCGCGAGGTATACTCAAAGCCCAATTAAAGACAATCGGAAGAGGGAATAAAATCAGTTGGAGTTCTTTATAGAAATACAATTTAGTACATAGACGTAACAAGATATTGGTTTCGAAAAGTAAAATCAAGTATGCGTAACTTATAAATCGTGCGCCGTTCTATAGACCACTCTATTTCTGGTGACGAAGCCGAGGGGTGTTTGCACCGTTTGTTTTGTTTTCGTATTATTTATAAACTTAAACGATTTCTAATTATTATTTTTTAAATTGGGCAAAATTTTGGCCCACCCTAATTTTTGGCCCACCTGTGCATTGAAACAGCACATGGCTTACCCCGTACCTACCCGGAATCGAGCATGATTCTGATGATCATCAAAATGATTTTTAGAAGACGATTGTGTCTGCAATTATACTTGTAAGCGAAAATAAGATCCTTAATTAGTTTAATTGTATCAGAATTTCAAACGATCAAGATCTTTGATTAATTCAATAATAATTAACCAACAATTCAACAATAATTCAGTCAGTTTATTTCAATAAAACTTTGTGAATCCATTATTTTGTACATTTAACACATACTTTTGATAAACCAAAGTTTCACAAGTACCGAGTCGTCAATACAAAACTTCGCTTGCTGGAATATACAATAAATAAGGTTGTTGGCTATTAATTTCTAACTGTGCTGGGCTTAAAAGTTTACACTGCATTGACATCTTCAAAAAATGTTTTTTTTTTACTTTATCTTACAGTCTAAGGTTATAAAAATAATTTTAGTCTTCATTCAATCAAAATTGTCTGAATTATAGTAATTTGAAGCTTGCTTTATCCAACGAATATCTTTTTTCGTTTGTGTTTTTTTGCGAAATTGGTGCGCGGCTTGGCAAAGACGTGCACCAATTTTCCGTCATTTTTGACGGGTTGCAGGTGGTAAAATAAATAAAAATGTAATATTAAAAATTATCAACATCGACATCCTTTCACTGGTTCGACTCTTCTTGCCTTTCCCTAAAGATAGTGAAGAGTATTGATGACAACGGTGATTCTCATTGTAGTCGAACGTTATTGACAGAATAGATATTGAAATAAAGAAAAAAAAAAATATTTAGCACACTTTACCACTTACTAAGTACTTACGTATTACTGATTATTTCGCTATTGTCTATGATTATTTAATGAAATGCAACTGCCAGAGCGGCTGTCATGTATATTGATAGAATTTTGATTAACTTGATCCATAATTTGAGGATGCGTTTTCTGTATTTTGTGCTAATACCAAGCTTAATTAAGTTGTGACGCGAAGAGGAAATGACAGATAGGATTGTGGGATTTGAAAATTTAATAGATAGGTAGCTATCGACATATCTGAATCAAACTATATATGTTTATCTTTTATTCTTGGCTCCCTGGCTGAGTTTGAATCTCTCAACATTAATATATATGAAGAATAAATCTAAAATGAATTATATTTTTTGAAAACAGCAGAGATAATGATACGCTTATATGTAAGTATAGTTAAAGGAACAGATGAGAAATATAAAATGGTTCGTGCACTTAAATATACAAATGGTAATTTTATTATCTCAATTGATAATTATTTCATCAACTTTTAGGTGTAGTTTGGAGTTTGTAGAATAAAATAGTGCTTGCGTTAAGCTGCTTATGTTTCTCCTTGGAGAGAAGCTCCGGCAGCAAGTGAAAGTATTCAAGTATTATTAGACAAGGCACCCGAGTAAGGAAAGGCTGTTGGCGTGGCGGATCCGCATGATCTGATGACGAAGACACGATTGATCCCCCCGCTATGCGCGGCGTCACTTCTTATCTCTACTCTTAATTCTCGGTCATCACCTTTCGAACGTTCTGGTACTATTATAATTATATTATATTATATTTTATTAAAAATATATTGTATAGCGAGTCGCTACGAGTTCATTAATACGTCCGTTTTGATGTGGCATTGAAATCATATCAGTATATACGAGTAGTAATGCTTATATGTATAACATCAAGGCAATGATGTAAAATCAAAATTGAAAACCTACACGAGAAAACCAACGGTATTATGTAAGACTATGTTTCATATGTGTGTGAGTATGTGTAATAATAAAAGTAATTCTGAAAAATGTGATTAAATGTGAATTGTTAAATTTGTATGTGAAACTGTTTTGCAAAATGTAATTAAATATAACAATGATAATGCCCCCAATTTAAACACATGAAGTGGTTTTTCATCTTGTTTGGATGCTTCCATAATCGATTGTAATTTGTAATATAATTTTCAAAATGGATGGAATATAACGAAATAAAAATAAAACTTCGAACAGTTAAACTACTGATTTTCAGGCATATTCTAGTGTATACGTTAAAATAATTTGTAAGAATTTCATGTATACGTTAAAAAGTATATCGCTTATTACTCTACTTTAAAAAATATAGAAGTATAATTACCAGCTGCGAAAGTATATGTATACAGACTAGTTCATGAGAAAAGACTACAGATGTCTCTAGCGTAGTCCATTCAAATAAACGATTGTCGAACATATGTCGAACTTTCAAAGTTCGACATATTATGTTCAAATCTAAGTTTATAAGATGGAATTGGTGAACGTTGAATTGTGTAGAGTGATCACTTAAGCCCGCTCATATAGATTGTAAGCCATGGACCATCGTGAAAAAAGACTTCCACACACGTTTCTCATATTCATAGCTCCGTCTCTGTGAGACGTCTATAATTTATCTTTATTAAAACTATGTATGTTTAACAAAAAAATTAATATTCTGAAAAAACAGGAAAATTTTCATATCTGTTATTTTGATGAGATTATGTTTATTCGTATTTTTGTATGAAAGAAATTGTAACCGGTACGTTTTAAATCTGACGTATTCAAAACCTACTTCCAATGCAATACATTATTCAGTTTTTCATTATTATCATTATTATTTCTAAAATACGGCGTAGAAAGTGAAATAAATTTACCATATATATTGAAATTGCAGGTCTCGCGAGCGCGCTTCGTGATAGTAAAATAGCAACATTACGGTAATCATAGGCATTCGTGAACACGTTGCCCTGCTGCGAGGGGATCATTTCACAACTCATTTTATGTCAGGTCGAACAAACAGCGTGCGCCCGCTCTAACAGCGCTAATAATCCGGTAAATGTCTGATTAAGGACAAACCAATTTACTTTAAAGTACTTAATTAGAATGCGTCTAAATTTAGCTCTCGATGCTAACAGAAGTAATTGTTGTTGAGTTGGACAACATGATTGGATGTAGTCATGCAGAGAGCGACCATCCACCAAATGCTGAAAATGTGTTACATATGGTTGTGGACGCCTCACTATGATATCTTTATGTGCTGAAATTAACTCATAAAAAACAAACCAATTTACTTTAAAGTACTTAATTAGAATGCGTCTAAATTTAGCTCTCGATGCTAACAGAAGTAATTGTTGTTCAGTTGGACAACATAATTGGATGTAGTTATGCAGAGAGCGACCATCCACCAAATGCTGAAAATGTGTTATATATGGTTTTGGACGCCTCACTATGATATCTTTATGTGCTTAAATTAACTCATAACATGTTCAAGTGGTTTGACTGCTTTCTGCGGCTTCAAATAAATAAATCATTGGCAAAATTTTTTTAGTTGAAAACATCCATGTAGTATGGATGCATTATGTAATTTTTTTTAATTCAACTGTAATTAATAATTTCGTAGAAAGTGAGTTAAACGTTTCCTACGCCTCAGATAGTAGGTTTTGTAGAAGGAATCGGACATTTTTAGGAAGAGTGTCATCTTCATAAATAAAAGTTATTTTAGTATAATTACATTAAAAAATCATAAAAAATATCTTTACAATGAACCCTATTCAAAAAATTGTAGCGAAATGAATTAAAAATCAATATACCTATTAGGTTTTTGAAGATTTAAATTTTTAAAAGCCATTTTCTCAGTTCCATGTTTTTTGGGTTAGTCGCTTTCTACATAACTACGTCCAATTATCGTTGAGTAACCCATTTAAATATTGTTTTAGTTGTACATTTTTGGGCTATTTTTCCATGGCTTTCATTTGGTTGACATATCGCTCGCCCAGTCTTAGACTACGACATGAAAAAGTAAAAAAATTACACCCTGAAATAATTGAATTCAAAGTTCGTAGCTTGTTGGTGAGCGGTCATGACGATCGTCTAGTGATCCAGAGATCAGTGGTCCAAGCCCTATTCCAGGACACAGTCTTATTTTCATAGTACAAGCGTATAGCTTAGTTTGAAAATTCCGTTTTACACGGAATTTGCCCTAAATCTCTCATTTATCAATACAATGCTGTGTTAATCTTTTTCTGCAGCACTTGTTAAAAAATAAGATATAAGCTATTATTTTAATGCGGTATTGTAACATTTTATCATTAAACGGCTTACTCGTTTGATATAAAAGATAGACTATTTTTTTGTCAATTAAAAAAAGTGAAATAGCTTTTTCCGGCTGTAAATAATAGCGCTGTGAATTGAATTGGAAATTCCCGATCGTGATTCATATCGTCGCTTGCGAGGTAAAGTGACGTAAGCGATTATAATTAAAGCGTTACTAACTTAATTTATTTATTTCAGCATACATAGTGAATATTGAGTTAAAGTTTACATTTAATTTGTTTTTTAATAAAAAAGATATTCACTATGTCTTCACTGTCTTCATAGCTAGACCGAAGCCTGCGGTAAAGGAGATAATCCGTTATGTCTAACAGTGGAAAACATTAAACAACAAATTAATGTAACATCATTTATAAAAATTAATTTTTAGAGCAAAATATCTTCGCTTACTAAGGAATACAAAACGAATCCGAAACTATAGTATGAAATACATTTACACAAATTGATGAGAACAATAATTAGTTATTAATATTGGTCAGATTTATTTACGACTGAAACCTACCCCAATGTATCACATAACCAAAAAAAATGAATGCAGTCGTCGAGGTTTCTAATTTGTAATGTAATGAATTCGAGATTTTATAGGAAATTAGCAGACCCGACAGACTTTGTCCTGCCCGAACGTTGGCTATCCCCTTGAGTGGCATAAATCCTAGAACCCAACTGAAGCAATATACATGCACATAGTATGTACGTGTATATTTGTCACACATCTTAAATATTGCACTTTGTAAAAAGGAGATCCAATGAATATCTATACGGGCGATCAATAAACGCCCAAAAATTGCTTTTCGTGTTCGTTTAAATAAAATTAAATAAATAAATATAACTTTATTCCAGAATGTGGGAGGTTCGTGCAATACCATACATTCCATATAAAAGTAGGTACATATATTAAAATATTATATAAAATAAAAGAGAAATAAGAAAATCATATAAAATAGAGGAGAAAGCAAGTATCAGTATTAAAAGAGAAGAAAAAAAAAACAAGTAAACAAGAATAGTATTAGTATTAACATGAAGAAAAGTCACAGAAATAGTTTATCTGTCTCTAGTCTCTAGTAATGTCTTTGCTGCTATCCATACTACGATTACATAATCAATTAAAAAAAGACAGAGTACAAAGTACAATGATCAAAATTGAGTTTTTTCATATGTACGTTGAAATTAATTGAAAAAATGGGTAGATTTAATTTCAATTTTACGAATTATAAGAATTTACGCTGAATTCTTTCTATGGTCTGTACATGTACATTATATAGCAGGGGAACCATACTTAAGTTGGGTTCATACCGGAGCGTTATAAAATATCAAAACTGTATTAAATTTATATTATGACACATGTCAATTAAACGTCAAATTAATTTTAAAAAAACGTCGCGAAAAAAACGGTGGATAATTAGGACATTTGTCGGTTCAGTTGGTATGCCTTTATGCTTCGAAATGATCTGCAACGTCACACGCCTGTAGCTGGATTGTCCACATGGCGTCGCTTTTCATTTGAAGGCTTTATTATCCGCTTACACCACTCGTAGGAAACAATGCCGAGTGGTCTGGGCGGCGCCGCTAACCGGTTCCGGCGGAGAGCACTATAATCCGATACTAGGAGCTGTTGCGAGAAGTGCTACGCGGTGATAACGGCGTTTAGCTGACGGAATTTTCGGTCGACTATTTAACCAGCTTTGAAATGGCGCACATTTTAAAATTTAAATTCGACACTTTTTGATGTTTCACTTGTTTTAGCGCATTCAGGGTAATTTTTTTATTATGACGGAAATTGCGCACGCAGCACGTAGAGGAACGTGTAGCGGAAATGCGATACCAGAACTAACGACGCCATATTGAAATCTTATTTTTTAACAAAGTTTTTTTGCCACATTTTTTTAAATATTCGAGGTATATTTCTGTAGGTATTAGTTTTAATTCTTCTCACGAAAAAATCGACAATAATCAGTATAGATTTTTACATCTCAATACTTTGAGCAATAGTCATTAATATATGTATAATTTTGTCTTTATTGCAGATTTTTTTCTTAAGCCATTGATTTTTAAAGTCGTACTTTTTTAGGTGCAATTAGAGTGAAATTTCAGCAAAATGCGCTCCCATCGTGAAAAGGAAGATTTTATACCATGAAGTCGCGATTCATCAATCAAAAGTTAAAACATAATCAAACGCAACATATACAACACAGAACGTTTTTTTTAATATGCTTTAAAAGTATATCTTCTAAGACGCAAGCAAGCATCCGTTTAAAAAAATTGAAACTGAAGAGGCATACGAAAATAAAATGCAAGAAATTTTACTAATGGGATTTTAAATATAATTCAAGTTAAATAATTTTCAAAAATATTATGTTACGAACAATATATTAAGCTTATTCAAAGAAAGAAAATATATAAATACTGATAAACGTTTTTTAGTCTCCCTGAATACAAACCTTCAAATGACCAAAATATAGAGCAATCTTTTTTAAAAATTAATTTAATGTTATTATTTTAAGAAAAGAGACACACACACATAGACGTTGATAATACATATATACATGAAATACAATCACAATTAACACTTATGTGAACTCTTCAATTACCTAAGAGTGTCTATAGCATGCACTGTCAAAAAAAATAAATGCACAAAACATATAATGAAAAATAGCCAGCAGTAAGAAAAATATTGAATTACTATAGGAAATGATATCATATGGAAGGCACGCCCAAAAACAAGTCAATGCGGATAAGGCGGAAGATTTAAAAAAATATGAAAATAATAAAAATAACACTGGAAGTTAATGTACCTTTCATTTCGAAACGGAACACCAACAGCACGTAGCAAACAGAAGAAAATGAAAAGAGTAAGAGCATAGAAATAAAGATGTTCCAGAATTTATTCAGGATCCAGGAACTCTTCAGTCACGTGAAGTAAAGTCCAATTCGGATAGGACGGGGGCGATGTTGAGAATATTTAACACCATTGGTAAAAAAAATTTGACCAAGCTTTGGTAGCTTCAGGTAACGATATCTTCTACGATACATAAATCATGACAAATAGTTCAGTAAGTCACGAAATAAAATCTTTAATTGAATTCACAAAGAGGAATTTATTATTATTCGTTTTGGGGAAATAAAATAATAAATCTGCAGAATTGCCAAAGTCGCCCACGGCTAGATCGCTGGTGGTGGATGGTTGAAATATAGGAAATTTTGATTAAGGTTAAAAATACCGACGACCTTCCTAGAAAGCCTACGTACGCTCTATTAAGCGGGACATGGGTCGAAAAGGTAAAATGAAAAAAAAACTGGTTCCAACAAAGATAAAAATAATACGTGAAGCGGCGTATTACTTCTACAAACACAATAAAGTAATATTAGTCATAATAACCAAAAAATTAAACATTTTTTGACTAATATTTTTTTAATATTTTGAGAGTTGCAGGTTTGATGGATTGAATTCTCGGATAAAAAATTAAGTAGATTGAAAATTTATTGAGATACTATTAATTGATTTGGTGTGATATTGACGTGGTGTAATATTCTAATTAAAATATGCAATATACTCACAAACAATACGCACCTTCACTCCAATGGTCGACCGTGACTTTGAACGACGACAGTACCCTGTCGAAGTCACTTTTCGAGATATTCATTTAATTGAGTTTCATTAAACATGACTCTAAAAAAGCACTTTTCAGGGCCGCCAGTAAATCGGGATTGTCCTGTTAATTTCAGGTACACCGCGAACGACGCTCAAATCCTGTACGAAGCAACATGAGTAGGATTTATTGGATAGAGTGAGAAGTACTGAAATAGGGGAGTCCCTCCCCATTGAGTTGGTATATCTAGCACAAAAAGATCTCAATTAAGATGGTTTCGATACCAGAGGAATGACTACAAGGTGATCCTTGGCATCTCCAGTGGAATGGTGGCTTATAGACTAAGCTGGGACCAACAGCGATAAGGACTGTGTGGAGACAGATTGTTTCTTGATTGGGCAACAAGTACCAAAGCGGCGTAAGGTAAAAGTAGATGGAAGCGTCTTGTCAAGACCACTTTAGGGCCTAACTCCCTTAGGATAAAGGGATCAACATGGTGATGGTGATTAAAAGAGTATGTAAAAAGGTATCTTGTATTCAGTATTGTAATAAATTTTCTGAAGATATGATTTAATCTCATTGGAGATAAGCCACTAAGCGAAACGATACAAATACAAAGAACTGGGAAGGTGACGGAGATTGTTGACACAATCGGATGCCGTTGCTCCGCATCTACTAAGTTCATTCATTTTTCAAAAATTCTAGAGTTCTTTGTTCACAGGTGGTAACTAGTCAGGTGACTACGTTTGATGGAGAAGAAGAGTTGTGGTGATGGGTAAAATGTGCGCGGGTGGCGCGGCAGGGCCGCCACACGTGTATCATTATTATTATGAAATACACTACAAATTCAATTGTAGAAGTAACCTTGAGGGAACTTCAACATAAGGGATACTTCTACAAATAAAAATATCTCAATTCAAGTTGCATGGAAACGATTTGCGAATACAAGAGAAAAATGAACAACTACTAATACGTATCTTTTTAGAAATAAAGAAAGAAAAAGAAAGAAAAGATAAAAAGGAAATTAGATATTTCGTGAATGGTTTACAACTTAAGAAGAGCGCAGGACATGAGAATATGTAAGCGCCTTGTCGAGACATCAAGCCCTCGAATTTCATATGATAACAGTACGATAACGATGATGATGATGATAAAAATATGAATATATATTAATGTCTTCTTCAAATTTTTCAAATTCACTTTGTATTGAAATTAATGATCAAAATGGACAGATTTGGTTATGGTTGGAAAGGGTTGGAGGGGGCGTGGTTACAATTATGCAGGTACAAATTAATTATAATGGGAAAAGGTTTAAGACAGGAATTTCAGATTTGTAATTTTTACATAGAAAAAAAATCAAGAAATTTTGAAATTAGAGTCAACGAGCATTTGAGATGTCTTAGGAATAATAATTATTCAGAATTTTCTAACCACTTAATATAATTTAATCACTCTTTCGATATAAATACCAGTTTCAAAATTACAAAATGCAATAGGTACTAGGGGTTTTTATTTGTATAATCTAGAAATATAAGAAATTAAGAAAAGTATTAATACAAACTAAAATATTATAAATAATCAAATAAACTTTGTAAACAGCTCTCTTTCAAACTTTCTCGCATTATAATTACTATGTACCTGCGTAATTGTAACAACCACGCCCCCCGAAACTCCCTCCCACCATAATCAAATCTGTCTATATTTGATCATTAATTTTGGTGCATTCAATATCCTGAAGAAGGGAGCATCGCTCCCGAAATATATTGAATTTTTGGTAAAACAAAATTTAAGTGAACAAAGTTTTCATTATTTTATTTATATATAATTGTTACTCTAATCTTTAAAAAAAACTGATTGCGACTTTTGCTACTATAACATTTAATATTTGATATAAAAACAATCTCTCCAAAAAATATACATTGTCACTCAATTCACGTTAAATGTAATAAAAACGTATGAAATATGATATGAATAACCATTCGTATCACAGAAGCATAAATTTTTATTATATTATATATTTATTTCCAGGCCGCAAATAGTTTGTACTCGCTTGATCTGGAAATTGAGCACATAAACTATTCACGTAGCCTACCCATCGGTCAGAGTAAAGTGATCTACAGAATGGGGATTATTAAAGGTAATCCAGGAAGGTATTGTATTGTATTTAAAATGCCACAAACTACTATATTATATTTAAAATGTTTATATTAAGTAATAAAATAATATTCAAGGAAATAAGAGAGTAGCTTGTTAGTGTAGCGGTGATGGCGCTTGCCAAGCTATCTGGTGATCGTTGGTTCGAGCCCCATTCTGGGACACCAACAAGTTAGTTCTATGTTTTTAGCACAAGCTTTTAGCTTTGTTTGAATATAGTAATAATTTTGATGCGACTACATTCCATGACCGCATCTCTATTAAAAAAATACACAAATAAAAATCTCAATATAAATTTTTAATACAAAAGTGTAAAAAGTAATTATCACATTAATTTACCATTGAAGTGTGTATGTTCTAAGATTGCAATATCAAAATAAATGTCGTTAGAAAAAAAAACATCATTACGTATTCACCAGATATTAATACTTAACTAGCTGTAAGTCGTCAAAATGACGGTACTTTTAAATGTTTATTTATTTATTTATATATAAAAAAAGAAAAAAAAATGCTATAAAGAAAAAGAAAAACGAAAATAAACAAAATAAAAAATTGATATAAAGATGAAAAAAAAGAGAAGAATTTTTTTACTATAAATAAGTTCCGGACCTTACATGAAGTTACGACGGACGGGTGGACGGATGGACGGACGGGACAGTCAGACAATGAAATTACTATAATTGGGATTAATTGGTATTAATAATGGCCTGAAGTAGAATCACAGTATGTTGTTGCGTCATTGTGACTAACAAACCATACAGTTCTGACACAATGACTGATTTACTGACGGGAGCGAAATTACTTCAAGTACAAAGGGCAATCGACTGTATTGATGTCATTGCTAGAGGAATTCTGTTAATTATTAAATGAAAATATTTATTATTTCAATAAACGGTTCGTCGAAGAGGTATTGGTTCATGGAATAATGGGAAGCAATACATTATTTATCATTTACATACCTATGCAAATGTAAACAGTTATTATTAAATCAATAAAATGTTACATGTTATTAATTTGTCCTGAAATATGTTTTGAATTATTTAATAACTATATAATAAATAAAAACTGACAAATGCAACTAATGGCAGGTTACACACTTTCCACCAATCATATGAAAAATTATTATTTATCCTACATGAATTAAATTTTTAACAACATATTTCAAAAAGGCGGAAAACTCTTATCGATCCATGACATTTTGAAATATTAACAGACGGAATTATACAGATAATCATTGAATCTGGTGAAAAACATAAACGAAATTATCGTTATATGAGTTAAATTTTAACACGCTTATGTTATCTTCACCCGTTTGTCTGGACAGAATCTTATAATCCATATTTCACAACTTCGTAATGTCCAATCAAGCTGAAGTTTTGTACATAGACGTATCATTAATGACAATATGCGAATATATGTTTTAATTTGCATATTGTTTAATTTACTACTTACTCAAAATTAATTTATTAAAGTTTTATATGGGAAATAAATGAGCTCACCAGAAAATGGTCCTAACCATCCACCCAAGTGATTATGTGCGCTGTTCAATATTGAGACTAAAAAATAGAAAATTATATTATATGAATTTTATTTAATAATATTAAAAATCATATGAAAAATTATTATTTATCCTACATGAATTAAATTTTTAACAACATATTTCAAAAAGGCGGAAAACTCTTATCGATCCATGACATTTTGAAATATTAACAGACGGAATTATACAGATAATCGTTGAATCTGGTGAAAAACATAAACGAAATTATCGTTATATGAGTTAAATTTTAACACGCTTATGTTATCTTCACCCGTTTGTCTGGACAGAATCTTATAATCTATATTTCACAACTTCGTAATGTCCAATCAAGCTGAAGTTTTGTACATAGACGTATCATTAATGACAATATGCGAATATATGTTTTAATTTGCATATTGTTTAATTAACTACTTACTCAAAATTAATTTATTAAAGTTTTATATGGGAAATAAATGAGCTCACCAGAAAATGGTCCTAACCATCCACCCAAGTGATTATGTGCGCTGTTCAATATTGAGACTAAAAAATAGAAAATTATATTATGTAAATTTTATTTAAAAAACAACGCTTATATTTAAATTAACAAAGTAGTTAAAAATATATTTACGGCCAAAAATTTTTTGCTTCACTTTCTAAATAAAAGCTTAGTCGCTTTCCTTCCTTCAACAGCAGAATTCTATCAATACCGAGTATGTATGTCGATACCGTAAACGCCCACCTTATTTTTTAATTTTATTATTCAAGTTTCGACAGTATCAGAATCTCTCATCGACAGTTGTAGTATTAAACTAATACAAAGAAATAATAATTAATATTTTTAAGTCTTTCACTTAACTCAATTATCTCGTGAATTATGTCTTCAATGTCGAAAACCATCGATAATAATATAAATTATTTAGTTCACTTCTGAAATTTTTTATTTTGTGTTAATCAAACTAGGGGTTTTCTGACTTAAGTCAAATGTAACAAGTCGTTGACGAGATTTACCATTCTGATTTCTCACCAGTTCACTCATTTTCTACCAGGAAATCATACTGCCCTATTAAGCTAAAAAGCAGTATCTCCATTAAACAAATTAGTCAAGGAAACGTGGATGGATCAATTCTATAATTTTATTTTGCTCAGTTAATAGACATTGAATTAATACAGATAAAAAGATAATTTTATTAGAATTTGAGGTATTTTTATATAGTTTAAACCTTAAAACTGCAAATAAGCTACATGTTACATACCCCGTGTGGATACACTGCAAATTAAAAATGGTCATATTTTAATATTTTGATGTAAATCGAAAACCACATTTCTTTTTCAAAAAATATGGATTTACTGCCTGCTAGCTTAGTGGGGCAGCATACTAGTCGTATTATGCTTGTGTCGTGGTATTGTGAAGGTTGTTGCAAAATAGTACCCTTCCTATTGCTATACACGGACAGGTATTCCACAGGCCAAATCTGTCAACTGGACTGAAGATACACGCAATAAAACGAACAGCATTAATTTCCTGTTGTAGAATTTGAATCTAGATGTTGAAAAAATTTAATGAATTATTTACGGTATAAATTTACAGTATAAGTACACAGTAACGCATTGTTGGCTTCCAAGTGTGGGTTTTATAAAAACGTCTGGTCCTGTGAACGTGGAGTAATACAGTATTATAAACACTAGGTACGTATGCTTGATGGTCTAATAGTTAAGACATTTTCCCAACAGGTAGATTCTGTATATTATATTCAAGAACACATTTTTATTGTGAAGTTGCAATTTTTTAGAACAAAGTTGTGTTAAATTTAGAACCAAATTTTTATTAATTAATAAGCATGCCTGCCCGGAAAGCGAAGTGGTCTGGGTTCGAATCCCCGTAGCAGCCAAAATATTTTTTCGTTGATTTGATTTTTCTGTCTTTCTAATTGATTAATAAAAATTTGGTTTTGTTCTGAAAAATTGCAACTTCACAATAAGAATTTGTTCTTGAATATAATATTATATACGTGTGCTGTATCCAAATATGTCCGAAAATTAAAAAAAACTATAAATTAAATTAGTTTGTTTAAATAAAGTAATTTGTGTCTGCCGCATCAAAAAAAGTGGATTGCTCAAAAGTTGGTTAATATTTGTTAATCAATTAATAAATGAAACTTACAGATAAGGTCGATATTTGACGGTATAGTATGAGGTTGATATGGTGGAATGCTTGCCCGGAAAGCAAGGTGGTCTAGGTTCAAATCCCAGTATCGGCCAAAATATTTTTTCGTTGATTAGATTTTTCTGTATGTCTTTCTAATTGATCAATAAAAATTTGGCTAGTTTAAATTCAAGATTCTAGATTCGGTCGCTAATTTCCTTATGGTATTTCAAACTTCAGATATGATCGGAAGCCATGCACAGGGAGGGCTTGTGTGAACATGTCTGGTGGTTTAATCTATCATTAATGTAGTAGACTCCTGGAAGCAGGGGTCTAGGGTTCGGGGTCGGAGCGCTTTGCATTACGGATAGGTGCTCTCCTTGAAAACCGAGGTTTACGGCGTCCGTTGCGGAGCGGTCATCCAAGATGAAAAGGAACTGCCTCACATTACTGAGTAACATGGAAAAACATATGCACTGAACGTGAAACATTATGTATCCACACTAAATACATAGGATGATAGCTTTACAGCATCTCGATACTTTGTCGAGATAAATATTGGATGGTTTATGTATTTTTTAATGATCCGTTGTGTGATAATAATATGTAACATATTTACGCACGGCAATGAGTAACAGGAAGTGGGAATGAAAAAATTGTTCCGATTTCGAATTTATTAATTTTATTCGGCAGATTCAACTTTGACATAAGGCGTCGAAATAAAATGTCTAATTCGATTAATTAGGATAATGTTGAATTTAGATTTCAAATATCTCAGGATAATTTTGGTTTAGAAAAAAAATATACGACAAAAATAATGTAAAACATATACTAAATATGTTCATGAAGTGATGTTTTTAAAAATAAATTAACACAAAACTTTTTAATATATGAAGTTACTTTAATAGAAATTGTATTACTCAACATGTAGGTAGTTCGAGTTTAAAACAATAGAGAGCAAGCCTATGACATATATCAACTGCATAGAAGGCTCCAAATTTAAATGTTACCACAGACAATAATTTGACATAAATTAAGGGCCATCGGCTTATATTTAAATGTCAAAGGTTTCACACATGCAGCTATTGGCTATTTAAGAAGCTACTGCAGTTGTTTTTACTCCCTTTCTTTTAACTCGTAGTATCTGCTGTTTGTTGTCTGCCGGAAAAACTTTGGATCGTTTTTTAACCCTTTTCCCGTGATCCAATCGAGCTGCAACTTTGCAGGCAGATTTGTGGCGACGATAAAAATGATCTAACAAATTTTGGATTTTTCAAAATTTTTATGGTTTTTTCAAATTGGAATCAATACAAATGAGTAATGACCTTGACGCGTGCAGTAGGCACGAAACCTGATTCAATGAGAAAGAGAGTATAATAAAAACTGTTTTTATGGGTTAGTTTTTTTTTGTATTGGTAGGTGTTTACCTGTCAGTGAATGTAGATGGCAATGTTCGAGATAACCGTTTCTCCCGCCTGTTGTGAAGTGCGCGCTGTGATTCGATTTTTGTGAGCAAAAAGATCTTCACCTGTTGAAATTCATCAGGAATTGTAGCTTTGTGTATATATCACATACACAAAGCAACATGTCGTGTATGTGTATGTATTGCTTTGTGTATGCGCCGATTCCAGGTCCATAATGTAAGTCCTCCACCTCGCTTAGAATTCCCATACAATTGAGCATTCTTCATAAACATAATAGAAACAGGTCTTACGTTTCTATTATGAAAGAGCCCTACTGGCAGCTAGCTGCGTGTTTCGCGGCACCGTGCGGCGCGGCGCGTAACTTTGTTATTTTTTTGAATTTCTGCTTGAAATTTTCACCAGATATTTTTAATATTTCAAGCTTTAAGAAAATGCAAAAAATTAAAAATCGATTTTATCGAAATGTCTAGGTAGGTATTCCCCCTTAAGGAAAATCAGCTGTTCATTTGTCATATACTTTTCAAGTATAAGGCCATTTTATGCGATATATATTCACATGTATGTTTAATGGTACTTTTTGTTTTTTTCTCACATGATTTTAAGGTTTTCTCTACGAGTTTCTATTGGTTTTTTGGTTTTTTCTCACGGTATTTTTTGGTTTTTTCCATACAATTTTAAGATTTTTTTGCGAGTATCTAAATGTAATTTCGTCGTCTGCCCTGATATCTGTCTATCTGTCCGTAACTTCGTGTAACGTCCGTAATTTCATTCGAATTCAAGGCTAAAAAATGAAATTTAACAGCTGGAGAAGGGGCTTGAACCCCGGACGAGCAAACCCGAAGACGCCAAACTAGCGACGCTGCCACCATCGCATGTGCGTGGAAATAAATACACTACATTAGTAAAGACACGAACCAATGTTACGTCATTTTTTATGGGTTACAGCTAGTGAATAAATAAATTACTTTGAAATTTTTAATATGTAACATCGGTGCTGAGCATTATTGAGAAATAATGTTACATATCATTTGTGACTACTGTAAGACTCGCTTATTTTTTTTAAATATTCCATGAGTAACACAAAATCTTTTCAATATTGATGAAATTAAAAAAGCGTTTACTTTTATTTTTCACTTGTCTGTCTGTCAGGGATGTCTGTTTGCCAGGGGTGGAGAAAAATCGTGCAATCGATATTTGACCCACTTCCTGTTCAACAATCGCTCTGAAATTGGGCAAAGAGACGTATTCAGGATGACAGCGGATGATGATTTAATTATCATTCAATAGTTTTACAAAATAAGCTCAACTATTCAAAAAAATTATTTGATCGGACTTTGTAGGTACATGTAAGTTACATTGTACATGTGAGTAGGTTTGTATTATTTTAAAAGTAACGTTTTGAGGTTATTAACATTCGAAATAAGTTGTATATGTGAGTTAATTGTATTGTAGGTACACATTATGTAAATAAATTGTAAACAGTAAAAATAAATTATTTAAAAAAAAATAATAAAATATATTATACATAAATATATATATATATAAAAAAATATTTAAAAATTCATTATTAAAAAAAATACTTTTTTACATACATACACAAATACACACACTCACACAAACTCACTATTTGACATGTTTTTTCTTATTTTTTTATCGATCCTGTTATAATATTATTGTATATATGTGTTTTCTTGTGATTGGCCCAAGACTACCAAAACCAATATGAAAATAAAAAATACAAAAATAAAATAAAATAAAATAAAAAATAAATTGAAAATGTCAAGAGATTGATGTGTGCCAATTATATATATATATATATATATATATATAAATTAAATTCAGCTAAGATAGATTAGCTTTAATTTGACGAAATCTAAAAAGTACAAAATAAAATAAAATTTAAAATATAATAAGTCATAGTTTTATAAAAAATGATAAAAAAGAGAAAAAAAAATTAATTGCTACGTAATAAGAAAGATCATAGTATACATATGTGTGTGTCAATAAAATCATAAACGTGACCAACAGTGCGACTCCAGATTGTGTACCAAGAAATTTACGTTAGTTAATGTTTATATATTTTGGTGGCCTTTGATTATAATAGACTATGGGTAATATTTATATTTCTTTTGTATAATATTTATATAATATTTCTATTTCTATTTATATTGCTCTTACCTTATGCTCTTGCATAAGGTAAGAGCAATATAAACTTATATATAACAAACTTATATATTTGGCACACATCACACCATCTTTAAAACCTTCACTGGCTTAAATATCCAGTTAGGCTTAAACATAAGTTATGCCTTACAATATCCAAGGCTATTCACAATATGGCCCCTTAATACATAACTGACTTCTGCATTCCATTTTCTGCAAAAAACATACAACGAACATATTTTTTTTATTTCTTTTAGTATTTAAGTTTGTGTAATATTTTACATATATTATATGATACACATTATTATTTAATTTTGATGGATTAAAAAAAAATTTTTTTACAGTCCCAAGAAAGTATAAACTTGTGCATGGAACCGGAGAATATCACAGTGTGATAGATAATTGTGTTTTTTAATAACATAACAAACACATGCAAAGAAATATATATGTAAATATTTAAAGATAAATATGTTAATATTACAATATTTAAAAATAAGCATGTTAAGATTAATATCAGAAATCCAATCTCTCAATTTTTCAATGATTTTACGCACTCCGCACATCATCAATATCTAATACAATTAGGCTAGTTGAAGTAAATAGCGTCCACAAAACCAATTTTGGTGACCGTGCTTTCGCGGTGGCTGGACCAAAGTTATAGAATACTAAACAAACTGAGACAAACAGACTGCTTACCACAGTTCAAAAAACAACTAAAGTCTCACTTATTTAGACAATACAAACCTCGGTATATAAAAACCTATAGAATTAGACCGGCACTATCTGTGTTTTCACAATGTTCATTACACACAACAAACACTCCTTGTATTCACTCCGCGAAAATACCTAAAATTCTTCCTGGTACACTCAACTATAGTTTTAATCGTTAATTTCATTCAATTGCAAGTTATCTGGTGTATGAGTGACAGTAAATAAGTGTTTTAGCCAGTATCTTGTTTTGGAATATTTTTTGTGCGAAGCGCCCTTAAGGTGAACTCATAGAAACTTCTACTTTTTGTGCCGTGTCAGGTCAGGTCTCCCTGATGTTGGCGATCACTATGGAAAGGCATGCCCGTCTGCCGCAGTCTGGAATAACTCTCCGACGTCCCTGATGCCAATCCACTCGCGAATGTTGCGGAGCCATCACATCTGTCGTCTTCCTATACCTCGGCGCCTTACTATCTTGCCCTTCATAATCAATTGAAGTAGCCCATTGTTATCATTTTGTAGAACACGATAGAAAAAGACTACAAAGTTTCGTAGAACATAATAGAAATAGACAACTAAAAATTCTACGATTTTCCGTCGTTTTTGTGATGACCAGCTCATAGAAACGGCGCTGTATAAATTATTCAATTACTAATATCATTATTATTCCACGATACATCTAAGAAAACCAAAAAAATCCGTAGGAGGGCTGGGAGTTCTTTCAAATTTTTGATCCTCAATTGACCTGTGTAGGAACTTTACCAACCTTCCAATGAATCACAAAAAACTATTTTTTTGCGTTTTGGGTCGATTAATATTCCCAGCCGTCTCTGGCATTTTAAACAAGTTTGACGTACGACACGTGAGCACACAATACACAAAACGTCAGACAAATGACAGGTTGACACGCACACAATTTGGGTACCGAGACGACGTCTAGACGGGCGTTTAGCCAATGAAGATCGAAGATAACGTGGCCAATATGCACGGGGATTAAATAAACCGTTCAATTACAGTAACTGGAAGGAACGAGTCGTCATTACGAAACATTATTTCTTGTTACATATTCCCATGGAGTTAAAAATCACCCTGCATATATCAAAGGGGATGTTTAATGTTTTGAAAAAATACAAAGTTATTTCTTTTACAAAAATTCGTAAGTAGTAGTAAAAAGTAGTTTTTAACATTTAACGTTCATCGCAGGAAGTCGCAAGGAATATTTCAAAGACTTTTAGTTTTATTTTTCATTCTTTTGTGTGCATGCACGCATGCATGAAGACAAATGTGACACATCGCAAGTTTACCTCTCACATAGATTTTAAACTGCTCAAACTTATACAAATAATATCGAGATCTAAAAAAGCTATGTTTGCTCTCCAATGATCCAAGTGAAAAAGGCGTGGTGTTCTTGTTTGTTTCTGTAGGACATTGAAATGTATGGAGTTTAGAATTTCATGGAGGTCTGATTTGCGAAGATATTTCATATCACTAATCCTTTGTCTGCCTAAAAGTTTAGTTAATATATTGCACTTATATGCCTTGGTCTAGTTTTTGAAGTAAACTTGCTTTTTGAAATTCAATATTTTAGTGAAAATCTTTAAGAATATCATGAGTATATTAAAATTTTTCGATAACAACTGCAGGTGTTGGCAAGGCGTGCAAGTTAAAAATATATATATAACTTATATAAAAAAATCATACATACGGTAGACTATCATTGGGTGGATTTGGTGAACTTTACATTGTGTTAATTGATCACTTAAGCCAGACGTACGATAAGTTGCAAGCCTTAAGATCACCAAAAAAGACTTCCATATAAAAATAGCTTCGTCTCTATGAGACATCTATAATATATTTTCAATTTTTTTTTAATTTTTTGATCTAATTGAATCAGCAATGAGAACCAGGATAGTCACAAAAACAAAATAAAATAATAATGTACATAAATATTTTGTTAGATTCGGAATTATATTGAAGAGTTGGTAAAATACCTCAATTATGTACTGCTATTGTTGCGTTCGGCGATATGTATCCATTTTCGAGTGCTGCTATCATCAGAAGATTTGAAATGTTCTAAAAATAAATGTTTAATTTCTTGCTTGACTTCCTACGTTGATGATTCCCTTGTGGTTTACAAAATTCAAGCTTTCCAATGCTTCCAATTCACATGCCAATCAGTTATACTAATGTATTTACAGGAATAGTTAGGGACTTAGTTTTGCAATTCCGCAATTCTGTTTCCGAGAAATTATATATTTTCACGAAAATAGATGCTATGTGAATTGACTGGTACTTTTCGATTACTTTAAATGTTATGTGGATAATTCATTTTGTTTAGTTAACCTGTGTTTTGATTTTTGCAATTGAATTTTTGTATTTTGACTGTATTCAAAATAATTTATTTTAAAGAATAAAGATATTAACAATTAATTATACAATTAAAGTACACTGTAAACAGCAATAATATTTAATATCATTGTATAATTTTGTATTGTATGATATTTTAATTGTAAAATTATAGGGTAACGATGTTACATCACTGGTTTCGAAAGCCAAAATTTAATCAAGGCAAAGAAGAATCAATCAGTAAAAAGTTAATAGAAATGTTTACAAAATAATTTAAAGATGGAAACCCTTTTACAATTTTAAGGTTACTTTTATGATCAAACGAACCTTTGAACAAAATGTGACATTTGTTATTAGAATATTTTTATATAAAAAAAAATGGTTATTCATGGTGACGAGGTGCAAATTAAACTTCACGTAAAATAACTAACTATCTAACTAACTAACTAACAATCACGCCGTTCCTACGCAGGAGTGGTCAGAGAGGATTGAACGCCACACTCTTCTATCCTGGCTTTTGCTTCGGCCACATTCATACATCTTCTCATACAAGTTCTACGGTTGTTGCGGCTTTTAACAGGGCCATCCTTAATTAGTATTTTGAATGGGAAGACGTGTAAGGAAATATAATCTCAAGCAGTACTTTGTATGGTTTCCGATTTCGTTCCAGAAGTATGAGGACTCACTATCGGCTGAGTTATGCTTGCTAATGAGCACATGTTTTGTTTTAGTTGTTTCAAGCTCCAACACGAAACTTACACGCTTTCACTACACGGTTCGGCAAAAGTTGTAGATCTTCAATTTTACTCCCTAGAAGTACAGAATTATCGGCAGAACCTCCAACCAACATTCTACAATAGTTTCGGATGAAAATTTATTACGAAATTAGCGTGATAAAGTAATTCCTTGGTTTTTATTTTGTTAAAACACGTAGCCACTTAGCTTTTTAAAGTACAAATTAAAAATCAACGATAAATTTATATAAAAAGAACAAAACGTTGATTAACAGAATATATTGGCAGAATATATTAACAGAATATAGACGATTATACGATAGACAATTACTAGGTACGATCCGTAAAAATGATGAACTTTCACATATTTGAATTTCAATTTTACTTTAGTTAGTGATTTAAATGTCCTAGTGGTAAAGAAATTAAAACATATACCTAACCCTTTCTTTATATACACATAAGAATATTTTTTTAATATGTCGGAATTTTATTTGAACTGTAATTTTTACTATTTAATAATAATTTTTATACGATAGTATTTTCAAACATCATTTTAAAATAACGAGAGTTTTCTTTAAAATTATGTTTGGTTATATAGAAAATCATATATATTTCAGCCGCGAGTTTAGGCTGAGAAAACAGCGCTAGTTCTTGATAGCGTTAGTAACGCCGCGAGCTAAAACTGTGAGAGCGGCGCCTCGGCGAGAAGGGAAATCTAGAGCTTTTAGCGTTAGTAGTGGATAATTACAACGCAGAGAATTATATTTTTTGATTTGATGTGGAATGTGCGTGTATACGGCTTACGTTATTAAAAGTACGACCGACGTACAAACGTATTTGAAACGAGATAAATATCAATTAAAGTCAAAGATCCTTGACTAACTAGGAGTACTTACCATGCGCTACAATAAACATATCTGACGTATATTATGAGCTTATGTTGAACATGAGTACTACAATTAATTGTCACTGATGATGGAACACTCTTCACGGAATGTCTAATAATTATTCTCCCTGCAGTGTACATCATTATTGGTCTGTGCATTATCATGGGCATGGAGCCAGCATGGCTCTTTTTAAAATAAAAACTATGGACAAAATGAACAAACTTCTAGCAGGTAGAAAATATCATAATAACTGCAATAAACATTACCGCGGAGACAAGAAAACTGAGATTTATGGTACACTTCACCTTGACATTTCTGAAAAGGTCAACTGTCTTTCACCCTAAAGGACCTACCACACGCACAAGTATCACGACACTTTTGCACGCGCATACCGGTTTGTAAACGGGGTACCGTGTACAAAACACCAACTACACGCACGTTTGTACACGGAACATTGTGCGTGTAGTTGATGTTTTGTACACGGTGCCCCGTTTACAAACCGGTATGCGCATGCAAAAGTGTGGTGATACTTGTGCGTGTGGTAGGCCCATAAGACGAACATGCAAAAGTGTGGTGATACTTGTGCGTGTGGTAGGCCCATAAGACGAACATGCAAAAGTGTGGTGATACTTGTGCGTGTGGTAGGCCCATAAAACGAACATACTGCAAAGTATCTATCTTTAAAAAAAAATCAGTATTAGCTTTCCATCCTAAGACGAGCATACTGCATGGTATCTTATAAAAAATTCAGTATTTGCTTTCCATCCTAAGACGAGCATACTGCAAGGTATCTTTAAAAAAATTCAGTATTTGCTTTCCATCCTAAGACGTGTACACCTACTGCAAGGTATCTTTTTAAAAATTCAGTATTTGCTTTCCATCCTAAGACGTGTACACCTACTGCAAGGTATCTTTTTAAAAAAATCAGTATTAGCTTTCCATCCTAAGACGAGCATACTGCAAGGTACCTTTTAAAAAATTTTGCTGTTTCGTTAAAAATATATAATAATACAATTTCCATCTGTATCTTCTGGACAGCAAGTTTATGATCAAGATGATTCTGTGTTTCTAGCCTAAAGTTTAGAAGTTCTGCGGAGGATCCCGACAAGACGCCGATCATGTCAGTATTAAGGGTGTAATAATTTAAACAACCCCAAATCGCGCTAGAGAAAATTATAGGGGTGTGGTTTTATCGCACGTCCATTTGCACAAAGCACGTACAAGAAATTTTTTAAAGAATATAATTATTTGCAATTTTTAAAAAAATATTTTTTTTTGATGTAGGAATTTTTTAAACAATAACACATTATTATTGAAGATATACTTCCTGACGTATGCATAGGGCAAATTTTGTATCGTAACGGAAGTTGCGTACACAGCATGTAGCGGAAATGCGAGACCATAAAGTTAGTTTTTAAAGTTAAAATTAAATATGCAACGAAATGCGCGTGCAAGTTAGATGTCAAAGAGAGTAAAATGTGCGAATTTCATATGTTCTTTATGGTTGTTGCGAAACTGTCAAAAAACAATTCACTTGAAATAAGTACTCCATTAAAATAAGTACTGTATTGTCGACTATCTTGAATTTTTTACCAATAATAAAGATGTTCAGTTCAAAAGCTGACGAATGATTGGTTATTGAGTTGAAAATTAAACTATTTATTGAATTACAATTTTAGCTGTGTAATCGAAATGGCACCATCAGGCTCAAAGATAATCATAATCGGACCGTTAATTCAGCTTAAACGACAAATTTTTACATTTCTTAAAATATTTTACATTTTTGGGTTCTACACACCACTAGTAATATCTATTGATGGTTAGCTTAACTAATTTGTAAAAGGATACAACGCCAAACATTGACCTTTGAGATTTTTTCCAACTTTCGATCTATGTCTCCTGTAAGCGACACTGAGTCCGAGGAGGATAAAGAGCTTCTCGTACAGATTTCTGTCTCATTTTATTGTTGATGTTTGACAGCATTCAGCTGCGTTAACAACAGTAAAACATATTTTCTTAATTTTTTTCCTACAATTTGCTTTAGTTTTCTTCCAAATATTAGGTCCTTACATATGAAATTGGCGTTTTGCCGTACTGGCAAATTTGATCTCAAATATCTTCTCTTTGGTTAGGAATTCCAAATCCAAATTTATACAGCTATTTACTCATGTATTTGTGTTTTGAAAATTATAATTCATTTGTTTTTTCCTCAATTGTTTTTTTCTTTGCGTCACTCAGTTTATAAAATGAAAAACTTGAAATATCGCGTTATTTACGAGTACGCGTTCCACCGTGGCACCAATGCTGCAGAAACGGCTCGAAGGATTAATGATGTGTATGGCGACGGTGCCGCAAAAGAAAACACAGTGCGTTTTTGGTTCCAACGTTTTCGTTCTGGAAATTTCGACCTGCAGAACAAGCCCCGTGGACGGCCGGAGACCAAAGTTGATAATGAAGAATTGAAGGCTATTGTGGAAGCGGATCCATCGCAAACCACATCCGAGTTAGCTGCAGGCTGCGGTGTTAGTGATAAAACTGTTTTAATCCACTTGAAGCAAATTGGTAAGGTGAAAAAGCTTGAAAGGTGGGTACCTCACGAATTGAGTGAAGCAAATCAACAAACGCGCGTTGACTGCTGCGTTGCATTACTCAACCGGCACAATAATGAAGGGATTTTAAATCTTAAATCTGGCCAGATGATTACGGCAGATGTCTATTGTCAGCAACTGCAAACCATGATGGAAAAGATAGCTGCTAAACAACCGAGGTTGGTTAATCGCTCTAGGCCACTGCTGCTTCATGATAACGCTAGACCACACACTGCACAACAGACGGCTACCAAATTAGAGGAGCTTCAATTGGAATGTCTAAGACATCCACCGTACTCTCCGGACCTTGCCCCAACAGATTACCATTTTTTTCGAGATTTGGATAACTTCTTGCACAGGAAAAAATTCAACTCCGATGGGGCAGTCCAAACCGCCTTCAAAGATTTTATTGATTCCCGTCCGAATGGTTTTTTTAGTAAAGGGATCGATGAATTACCTATGAGATGGCAAAAGTGCATAGATTTGATTAAATAAATATATTATAATAAAAAAAAATCGGCTTTATGTTCCTCCCATACTAAACGCCAATTTCATATGTAAGGACCTAATATAAATAATAAAACGTTACCAACACGTATTGAATAATTATAATTTTAATTAGCCACAACTCGTCAAATTGACGGTACGTGTTGGCTCCTCAGGAATAAGTATTTATTTATTTATTTAAAAACAAGAAAAAAAGGAATAATAAAGTTTTTATCAAAAAAGTAACGGACAGATAGACAGGCGGACAACGAAATTATTATATTATATTATTATCGGTATGGGATGTTAATAATTAATTGGATGAAACAAAAAGGAAAATAGGTTTTTATAAAAGAAGTTACGTGCAGACAGACAGAAAGAAAATGAAATTAATATTATTGGGATAAGAGATATAAAGTAAATTATTATTCCATACAATTTCGTGGGTGTTAATTAAATTAATCTGCCTTCAAACAGCAAACGGGTTATTTTATCCACCTTTGCTGAAATTGAATAAATATAATAATCTAACACAAATAATATTTCGTTTATTTCTAATGATTTCGCAAGGTGAAAATGGCAGCCGTATTGCATAATTATTTTTCATTTCATCTTTATAGACCAAATTAATTTACGATATTTCAAATTCATCCAACTAAGAAATGTATTTTTGTGACTTGTAGATTTTCATTTTGCATTAATATTATATTATTTGCTGGGGCCAAATATAATATTATCAGACAAAATATTTTACTTTGTTACGTATACGTTGTGTATACTTCACATCTCCTTTTTCTAAATTACTGTTATAATTTTAAACAAATATCTATACTATATTAGTTCTGTAATTTTTTGTATTCTACTTTTTGGATTTCTTGTATTTATTATTATGTAAAAGGTACTTCTGAGCCGTGTATTGAAATAAATAAATAAATAAGTATATTATTTATAAAGTTGAATTATTTCGATGTGAAAAAAATCTAGGAAATATTATAGTAAATTAAGTATGCGAACAATCTGTTTTTGTCTTAAATTTCATCGTTATGAACAAAATTATAAGAATATTGATACTTGTATACTTTAAGCTAGTGGTGATTTTAAATAATTATCGTTCTTTTTTATCAATTATTGAAATAGTCCTAGTAGGTCTCAAAGATTCGACAAGGTCCTTTCATATTCCCGTCTTGTTCGGCTCCTTCATGAGTTAACCATTCTAGATTCATACTTTCGTTTTCGTATACATTTTTTGTTGCTTTTCCCAGCTTAGTCTGGGGCGATCCACTGACCATCGTTCTTCCGGGGTTGTCAAGAGGAGTTTTCTTGGTATTTGTTCTTCTAGAATTCCTAGCCCATGTCCAAACCATCTTGTTTGTGATTTTTCTATGTATAGGAGTAGGGGCTCCATGACGAGTGTGTGCCTTGTGTCTTGTCACTCTGTACATTGGTGTGACTCCCGCTACAGCCCTTAGAAAACTCATCTCAGCAGACCGGATCCTTGCTATCGCCCTCTTCGTCAGGATCCAAATTTGAAGGCCATATATTAGGGTGGGCCTGTACACAGATTTGAAAATTATATTTCTGAAAATAAACTAGTAAAATCCACCCGGGGAGACATATATAAATCGTTTTTAATTTAATTAATAAAGTAAAAAATAATCAAGTATAAGTAGATTTAATAATTTTGTGACGAGATACTAAAATCGAAAAGAACCGCATTTTATCAAAGGTTTCCGAAAAATCTTCCTTATAAAAACACGACACGTCATGTGCGAAGTTCGGTCTTGTGACAGCGGCGAAAATCGTACCTTGGTGAATACCTAATTGTGATTCCGCGCAAAAGACGTAGGAGAATTTTTTTTTCCAGAGACGAGTGAAATATTCTAGTGAATATACAAAAATTAGTGCAAATTACGAATTGACGATCCAGATAAGTTTAATTAATCACAGTGCCCTGTGATTAATAAAAGTAAGTTACAAGTATTGCATTTGGATCTCCATTGTGGCGAATCCGTAACAATATTTTACGCCTAGGACCAATTGCATCAACTTGGTTTATAGAAAAATTTCATTTAAACCATCCATTTTTGAATTTTCACAAAAATCTGCGGTTTTTACGAAAGATTACTATAATTCAAGTTGACGCAACCGGCCTAAGTTAATTTCGACAAAATTTATGTCACAATTTTATCGTCTTTAAATAATTAATAGATAGAGATAGTAATAAGTAAATTCATTACGCCAGCCTTACTATACTATTTACACACTGAAAGATATAATATATAATATAATATAATCTAATATTAAATGAAGCGATACATAATGCGCAATAATCGAGTACCATAAGTAAGTTTGTTAGCAGAATGTTGGTAAGTGGTGAAATAAATCAATGCGACTATTACAAGCGAGAATTGAATATTCTACGAGCGATAAATACGTGTTACCCAACGATAATAATGAGTTCAAATACGAGTGATATATTGCGAAATAATGTTGATTAAAGAATAGCGTTACGTTTAATTCGTGTTATTAAATAATGAATGAATGTTCATTAAATAATGAATGAATAAATCACTAATAATTTCCAGTGTTTTCATTTGTCCCCCTAGCCTCACGCCACGTGACAATATGAACATTTTGGATATCAGCATAAATTTTGAACTCGATTATACTAATTTAAGCTAACAAGTTGTTACCTTGCGGCAGGAATAAAAATTGATGGTTATTTTCAGAAAATTGTAGGTTGTTCTGTAAAAATATTATTGGCTGAAAATCAGGGGGATATCAGCAGATATTTGTATTATATAATATAAATTAAATATGACGAGTATATATACGTGTGGTGATGAGTGTCTTGGAACCTACTAGTTTGTAAAGACAGGAGTCCAAACGAAGCTGGCAGCCATCCAAGTAAAGTCTATTTTTTAAGTACGATCTCATTTCTTATATAACGCAAATATTAATATTTTTTATTAATAAAAAAATTGGAGTTGGGTACTTCAATATTCTTACTATTATTAATTAAAAGCTCCACGCCAGTATTATGGTAAAAATGGCACTAACTTACTGGTCTGGAATAATGCTCGAACTTACGACTACTGATTTAATAGACAAGTGTCTTATCGACTAGACCAATAAACACGACACATTTCATTTATTTAATTTTTATTTTATTTAGAAAATAAACGGGTAATCAAGTAGTTAGTGAAAATTAATAAAAAAAAACAAAAAATTAATCCAATAACGTGTATTATCAAGAATAATGGATAAGTGGATTTTGTCGGTTTTATTTTAAATATTTTATTTAAAGTTACGCAAAATTTCTATACTAACAAATAAGACACCAATGAATGTTGAGAATAAGAGAAAAAATGTATAAAATAGTAAAATTAAATAATCTGCCATATCCATATTTTTATAAAAAAATATTCAATTTTAATGAAACGTCTAAAAATTATTTTACGAAGATGGCTTAGCGATGGGAAGTAGCACAAGCCCTTTAATTGCAGATATTTTCGTTAATAATTTAGAACAAAGAATTTTTAATAGTGGTGCACTTTTATTAAAAAATGTATTTTGTTGGAAAAGATATGTTGACGACATATTTTGCATATGGTTAGGGACAGAAAGACAATTAAATATATTTTTAAATTTTCTCAATAAATTACATAAAAACATTCAGTTCACATTAGAAATAGGAAAGAATAAGAGTTTAAATTTCTTAGATTTAAATTTAACCTTGATAAATAACAAAATAGAATTTAATATTTTTAGAAAAGACACATACACGGATATCGTTATACACAATTCATCGAATCACCCCTTTTCCCAAAAACTTGCGGCGTTTCACTCCATGTTACATAGATTAATTACAATCCCTTTATCTGATCTTAATTATACATCTGAATTAAATCTTATTAAACAAATAGCATATAATAATGGTTATTCTACTAAATTAATAGATAATTTATTACATAAAAAGATTAAACAATATATATATCCTAAGTCAACAGATAGAAATAAACAATGGCGTAGAATTTTATTTGTCGATAACAATTTGTCAAAAATAATAACTAAAAATATTCCTAACTCAATTCAGCCGGCCTTTTATACGAGTAACAAATTAAAAAAATACATACTAAATAACAAGGATAGTGATAATCCTATCATGAAATCAGGAGTTTATAGACTTAATTGTAACGATTGCGATAATTTTTATATTGGCAAAACAAAAAGAAATTTTGAAACTAGGGTTAAAGAACATATCAAAGCATTAACTAGCAATATTGATTCTGATTTCGCAAAACATCTAATAGAATTTGACCATACATTTGATATTAACACAGGCTTAAAATTTTTACATTTCAACTATAAGATACCTCAAATAAATAATTTAGAAATACTCGAAATTAGGAAAAATGTTAATATTAAGTCTAATATAATAAATACACAGACGAAATTTTTGCATAATCCTATTTTGAATATTTTTCCACTTAACATTCCAAATGACCCATAATAATCAACACCTCGAACCCCCCCCTCCCCTCACCAACCCCCTCAACCGCTCCTTCACCGTAACATATTTGCTTGTTTCAACTTTTAAGATTAGTACACAATAATCCTGATGAAGAGAACATTGTTCTCGAAACATGTAGATTTTTTAATCTAATATAGTGGTGAAAACAAAGTGATTTGTGTTTTATTTTAAAAAAAAAATATTTAGAGAAACATCTTGAAGATAATTTGTTTACGGTATGTTTTATCTTTGTTAACGTGAATTCAGTTTTATGAAAAGGATATATTCTAGATTTACTTGTAAGACATACAGATCATAAATCATATGGATCTGGAAGCCACATAAAAAACAGAGTACGAGCATAATTCACCCTTCGACGTTTGGAAATTTGAAGAGTAGGCTTTGACTCGTCAAGGCCCCGATCGTGTCGGGATTAGGGTGCAATAATCCGCCCCTGCCTCGGCGGAGCCAAGGGTTGGAGTGCGGCAAATCACAGATAAGGCGGGGAGGAAGTTGGCCAATAAACTTTCCCTTAAGTATGCCCGATTGAGATAAATCTGCGACTTCTTTACGCTTCTTGCCCAGAGAGAATGGATTTTGAAGTTGGAGAAATGAAAAAGAATGACGGATTGAAAACAAAAACAAGTTTTGTATTTTTGCTATTTAAATCATTGGGTTGATACAGAAGCATTTTATCATGATAAATATTGAATATTTAGTTAAAAAACTTTTATTTTTAAGAAGTTTGCTGGTTTAGTGGTCATGAAGCCCGCCTAGTGATCTGGTGGTTGGTGTTTCGAGCCTCGTTCCAGGATACCAGCGATTTGGTCCTATTTTCATAGCACAAGTGTTTAGCTTATTTTGAAAATAGTAAGAATATTGATTCTACACGTATTCCGTGTACGCATCTCTATTAAAAAGAAACAATAAAATTAATAATAAAAAAAATGATACTAGAATTTTATAAAATTAATTTAAATAATTGTTTTTTGTAAAAAAATATTTAAAAATCACGTATTAATTAGATTTTAATCACTTCCATGAACTTGATTTTCTGCAAACAGTAAGTTCTTTATATAAGCTTGAGTGGTTATAAAAGTAAATTATAAATTTGATTAAAATAATTAAAAAAATATTTTTTATTATTAATTATTTAAAATAATTGATAAAAAATAAAAACTACCTCAAATATATCAAAATATTAAAAAAAATTTTGGAATGGCTGCCTTTGCTTTTATACCCCTTATGTATGAAAATAAATTATTACAAAAATTACCCTCAAAAACGCGAATTTTAGTGTGCAAAATACTTTCATAACATCTACATACAAGTAATTGGGTGAATTCAAAAATCTTAAGTCTCGCATATTTTAATATGAAAATATTTTACTGCTTCATTCATTAATTCATTCCCATCCCAATTATAATACTTTCGTTGTTCATCCGTCCGCCCGTCCATCTATCCGTCCGTCGAACTTCATGTAACGTCTGTAATTTTTTTAAATATAAAAACTATTTTTCTTTTTATTTATCTTTTTAAATAAATAAACATTTATTCTTTAGGAACAGACATGTAAAAATACTGTCATTTTTGACGGGTTTAGTTAGTTCTAATAATAATATATAGCAGCCAATTTTGATAAAAATAAAAATTAAACTGATGAAAATTTCAGGAATCTGTTTCAATTTCAAGACATTCGCGAAATCTCAGATACGAGGTATATTTAACATTAAAATAATGCTTTTTAACTTGAATGTTTAATATACAGAATAATTTAAAACTGAATTGAATAAAATAAAACAATAAAGATTTTAACGTTTTTCTTTCAGAATGGAAAACAGTTTGAGAGTAAAGAAAGGCAAACAACTGGTTTCGTTAGAATTTTCTTCGCTCGTTCCTACTTTAAAATCACAATTGAAAGTTGTAAAAGCTGTTGATGTTAAACTGTAGAAAACGTTGAAGCTTGTTATAAAACTTTTCCTAATGGATGGCATCATCATGAACAAAGTTTTAACGACAACATTGGGCTGTTGCAAATAAATTAATAATATTGCTCTTGTGATCTTCTTAAACTTTATTTACATTCAAAACATTGGCAACCGAAGGCAGTTGGGAACAAAGTTTTTTATATTCGGCTGAGTTTATTAAAAAGATAAATGTTTATATAGTATATTACAAATAATATTAAATGACCCAGGTATTTTATTCGATATAATTAAAAACATGTACTTTGTTTTCACCACTAGGCCATGGGCTTTGAAACATGAACATTGAAACAAAGTACATTTTTATAAATTATAATGTCACCACAAAACCATTTTGCTATTTTTGAAAAAGTATTTTATTTGACTTTATTATATTCAAAAGAAATATGTAATTTTGTTTTTACATATCGGTATATAACATATAATAATACCCTTATATAGCTTTAAATGTCGTAATTCGAACTAGGGTATCGTATACCTAAAAATTAATTTATTATTCTTAATTCAACTACAAACATTAAAATGTATAAAAATTTGATATATAAAAACGCATTAAAAGTCAAATAAAACACAAAATAATGAAACATTGTCACGAAATGTATAAAAATTAATATGCAATATTAAATTGCGCGCTAATATTAGCGCGTAAAAATCAATTAAATATAACCACCGACACAACAGAAGCAACATCGAGTACAAAGCGCATCACAAGGAGCCAGACAAA